>JAQIXJ010000410.1:0-35656 GCA_034700185.1 Phthiracarus laevigatus
ACCAAACCAACCCAAACCACTAAAAAATGGTTAAAACCATTAACCAACCATTAAAAACCAAACCATTAGCACCTTTAGTCTAGTCTATATCGCACACCTAAGCTTCAAGAAAATTTAAACTTTTTTCTTAGATAGCTCTTAGATTTTGTATAGTACGCACCTCTCTCGCTCAGTCTTTTAGTTTCTTAATTTTTGTTTGGATAATGCGTTGTATATACTGTATTAATTGGTTCTTATATAGAACACCGACCCTATTGTTGAAAAAATTATATCCTAAGAATAATATTTCGGAAATTTTATTTATAGAAGCATGACGTTATTAAATTATTCTATATTTATATACAATAAAGTTATGCAAAAACTGAATAATGGTTAAACTTATTATAACTTAAAGTTATTATAAATATTCTTATGCCCAAACCAAACCTACCAAACGTGACCGAACACACAAAACATAACAGAACCAATCAAACCTATAAAACTCTAAGCCAAACTTAACCCAACCTAACAAACCTATCCAAATCTAACAAAACCTAACAAGACTGTCAAAATTTATTAAACTTATCTAAACCTACTAAATCCAAATTTAACATTATTTGATCATTAAATAAGACAGTTTATTATGTTAAATTATTAATAATCCACATTTTGTTTAACTTTTCATCAGATTAATAGAATACTTTAAATTTTACTTAATAGTTATCACGCTCAACAAATTTCGGATAACTATATTGTTTTTAAACTCTTTAATATTTTAGAGAATATTAAAACTCTATTGTTAGGATCAAAATTTTTAACAATAGGCCCTCAATATAACGGCCTACTAATTTACGGGTATAAATACTGTAATTTGATAACTATTTCTGTATACTATTTATCACTATTTAGGAAAACACCGCTATTTATCGGTTCGGATAAGTCTAATTTTTAAAAAATAAATTGGTTAAAATACAAACTAAAATAATAATAACACGTGCAGATTACCTTTATATAGCAGTTAACAATTGTTGATCTTACGAATCGAACGTCTCTAGAAATGTTATGCAATAAATTATTACAGTATGCATTAATATCTGTGGCGTCTAAAAATAGAATTTGAAAGAATCATTTGTGCATTTAATGCATGTTTGTTTTGATCTCATACGAACAGCGAGTTTCTATTATAACATATAAAAGTTATTACAAATGATAAATTCGGGGAGTTTAAAGTGAAAATTTTGTGTTTATTCAATCAACTTCAGAAAAGTATTCTTATTCATCAAAACTCTCCATCTAATATATAAATATCGAAGTGTCCAATCATTTTCATTTTCATTTTAATAATAGCATTTTAATTTTAAATCGATAAATAGTTAGTTTTCTATCAAAAAACTAGATCTTCTTTAGAAAAAAGTTGCGATGGAAAATACCATATAAAAACATGAACATTGTATGACATAACTAATTATTTTATTGAAACTTATTTGGGTTTTATTAGAAGTAATTGAATAGTGTTAATGCTACCGCATTAAATGTATTGAAAGCCAATTTTTTATAGTAATATCTTTATTAATATTTATTTAATTATTAAAACATTTAGATAAAATAAAATCTGCTTTAATACAGTATTTGTATCTCATATTGTACAGAGAATTTTATATCGAGTAAACTATTTAACAAAAAAATCCGTAATAAAAATTAAAGCTTTAATCTTGACCCTCAATTAAATAGTTTTGATCAGAATGTCCTAATTTCTTATAAATTGACATTTAATCCGTTTCCTGGTTAAAACTTACATAATAGGAACTAAAATCCATAATATTTAGTTGCAATAACTGTTTACGAGTTAATGTACTTATTTTTAGATTTCAGTGTTGTGCAGCTTCGCGTTACGAGTTAATCATAAAGTTGTTTATCATAGTTGCAAATTTGGTCATTTAAAATAGACACATCACTAGAATATAAATTTATGAGCAAATAAAAAATTGCTCAATGAATATGACTTAACATTACAGTAATTGTAATTATAATTGTAGTCTACAATATATACTTTTAAATAATTAATCGATGTACTTGTCTATGCTTGTCTCCACCGGTTTATAATTATTTATTTAAAAATCTTCAAGTTAATGTTTCTGATCTTATTTTTCTATCAATACAACGTTTGAACAATTTAGTGCTTACACGATATGTTAGTATGCCAGTAATTTTGCAATTGTAATAAACTCATAACGCAATAAATAAATAGATTTTCATGAAATTTGGTATTTTATACTTAACCATTGCCGACTCATAAATAGTCTAATAGTAAATATCCACAAAATTCAATTCTTAATCTTAGTCCCAATCTCAATCTCAATTCTCAATCTTTACATGGTTTCATTTTAGGTTAACTTTTTAAATATTAGTTTTATTATTTACAGTAATTTGTGAGAACATAGAAAGTATATACGGTAATATATAATTAAAATTTAGGGATGTACTTCATCATTAGTGGTAAAATTCGCAGACACCCAAAAAGATAAAGAGGCGCGAAAAAGTAATCAATCTTTGATGCAACATCTTTGGTTGCAAAATATATCGCCTCTTTCCGCGTCATTGGTTACAAATCCGTACATAACATTAGCGGCATTAAACGCTGCTCAACAGCAACAACAACAACAACAGCAGCAGCAACATCACCATCAACAGCAACAACTAGCGGCTACATTAGCACTGCAGCAACAATATTTAAACTCAGACATATTGGCGACAGCAATCGCTACGAATCCACTTTTAATGGCAGCGGCATTGACTGGAAGCCCACACACGAAAGTTAGCTCTCAGTCGTCGCAAATTTCGTCTCTGAATCAACGCTACAATTCAAACAAAATAGATATGTTAACTGGAGTTCGTGACCAATTAGGATATTCTACTTCACTTCAATCGACCACTACTTTGCCCACTGTTCAACACATCAGTTCATCAGCGGCTAATTCCAAACAATTAGAAGGACCTGAAGGCGCTAATCTTTTTATATATCATTTACCACGTGAGCATCATTTCAATCACTTATATCATTTTACAGTATACAGTATAGATTTACGTATATATGGGTTAATCGTTTCGAGTAAATTATATCTAGATTTTAAAACCATTTTCATTTTATTTAAAAATGTATGTTTAATATTTTTAAAAAAATTTCAGCTTATAAATAGGTAGAAGATAGAAATTTGAAAATTTGATTTGTGCTATAATAATAAATTAAATAATTGACGACTAGAAACACATTTTTTAAAATTAATTTTATACAATTAAGGATTTACTATAGATATATCGATTATGGAATAGGGATTTTGGCACTAAAAGTTATAAAAATCGGGTGGGATTCGGGGGGTAAAGAAGAATTTGTAACGAAATAATTTCGTTAATATTTTTGAAAAAGTATGCTAAATGAGGAAAAATAAAGTATCATTAGATTTTAACAATCAATTTTTTGTCTATTTTCTATTGCAATGCTCTTCCTCCCTCCCTCCCCCTCTGTCTGTCTGTCTGTCTGTCTGTCTGTCTGTCTGTCTGTCTGTCTGTCTCGCTCTCTATCTCTCTCTACTCTAACCTTTAATTCCCTCAAACCCTCGCGCTAACATTAGAGACTTAACCTATAGTCATCAATAAACTTTTAAGTCAATTTATGATTAATATATTTTAGACGTTTTGAATATTTAAGTCAGACTAACGGGAGAATGTTTTCGAGTGTATACATTAGTTGATATACTCTATCAAATAAAAGTGGTTTCAAAAATTCTGCTTAAGACACTGGAAAACATGTCCCATTAGTTAGTTATTTATTATTCATTATATTATAAGTAAAGTCTGGAAAATATTTTATTTTATATACAAAAATATTGGATATAATATAGATTATTAAGCAAAAATAATAAATATAAATATAATATCGAATAAAAGTTGTTAAATATTTATTTATATTTTTAATTTATTGCTCAGCTTTGATAAAAACTTGCTTTTCAAGATATATGAGAATATATAAAAATTTTTAATAGTACGCAAACTGACTAAATTTTATCGGAAATTTTTGGAGAAAGGCTTAATAATGGTGGAATCTTTAAAACTAATCGATTTTTAATAACAATTTACCAGAAAAAAACATTAAAATAATCAAAAAATATTTATATATTTTTAAGCCCAAAATATTTATTTATATTGATTGATTTACAGTCTTCAAAAAACTTGTTTTTAATAGTAATACATACCACCAAAATATTTCGCAGAGCATTCGCAACATCCGATAAAAAAATTATTATATTAAATTTTTCATGCTTTAATTATAAGACATTATTGCATGAACTTTTATTGTAAAATAGTCAATTTTCTTTTATAAATTGTGGCCATAAGTTTATGCTCGGAGTTTCTTGAATTTTATAAAACAAAGTACATAAAAGAGAAAATCTGTAAACAGTACGCTTAACTGCTGTGTTGTTGAATTATATTGTTGGTTTGAGCGTATAACGCTTTCATTATAAATTTAAAACTGTCTGAAAATAAACTAATAAATAAAATGGATTCTTTATTTTAAAGCTGAATTCTCTGACGCGGACTTGATATCAGCATTTACTCCATTTGGTAATGTTATTTCAGCAAAAGTATTTATCGACAAAAACTCTAATTTAAGCAAGTGTTTCGGTAAGCATTCTAACTGTATTTTCGTTGCGCAATTAAACTCAAATGATTTGTGTATATTTTTATCTGTGGTGTGATTGTGTTTGGAAACCAATATTCAGGATTTGTATCATACGATAACGCTTTATCCGCTCAATCGGCCATTCAATCGATGCATGGATTTCAAATAAGGAATAAACGACTTAAAGTTCAGTTAAAGAAAACAAGAGACAAACCATATTAAATAGTCAGGTAAGCGTTACGTGTAAGTACAGTACAGTATCTGTTTTAGACTACAATTTCTATAATCAATAAGCTCTTTTTCAATAAATCTTGAATAAATAGTGTATGACAATAGTTTTTACTGATTAAATTTTTTTGGTAATTTAATGTTTTAATAGAGTTACAGTAGTCTATCTAATGTAAGGCAGCGCCACTCGCATAGGTTCAAATCCGTTATGTCCAGCAAAAATTCTTATGGACTCTTTGTTATGTTAGTCTATGAAATGTTCAAAAACAAAAATTATCAGCCGCTTATCCAATGCTATAGCCATATCCCATAAATGTATTATACCGGTACTTCCATTAGAATATCAATACAACTACAAAACTTTTACATGTTAGAAATTATTTTCAAATACATATTTTATTAATATTTGTGTTAATAGGGTGTGTATATAGGGTTAGCAATATCTTTTTTTGTAATGTGGATAAATATATATTTTATAGTTTATAACTCGTAAGCGAATTAGCGGTATAGTAGTTTGATTTAAAAACAAATGCGTGCATAATGAATGAAGTGCTAATGTTGTAATGATTACATGTACTATTTATGTACTAAACTGACCGCACACACACACACACACATTCACACTCAATGACTACTGCAGTCAAAATTTATAGTTTACTAGTTTTTAACATAAGCTAAAAATAGACATCCGAAAAGCTTAACATTTTTTATTTAAGCTCTAAACATTATTTTTATCAAAAATAATTTTTTCTTCTATTTTTTTATTATAGCCTACTTTTAAAAAGGTTTATACTAACTCTTAAGCTTTTATTCGAAACAGTTTTCTTGAGTTTCAATTGAAGTAAATATTTGTCAATAAAATAGTGAGTTTATTCTTTAAAAAATTATTATTACATTAGTTAGCATATCGTAAAACTTGGCATAAGTTTTTTATTTTTATTTTACTTATTACACGTTTTCTCATATTCATTAAAATATTTAATTGAAAAATTTAAATTGAAATAAATTTTAATAAATCAATGTTTGGTACTCCCGGTTCAGCCTTTTTCTGTCGATGAATATTATTCTAGGAGTGAGTAGTATAAAAGAAACAGAATGCTATAATATAATTATAATTATTTAATTAATATTATGCAAAACATTTTATCGATTATTTTTCTTATAATATTCATTGATTAGTTATACTTGTAAAATTTTCAACTTTCATATAGAAAGTATTTTTATGGTTTAAGTAATTTTCTATGTTTAAATAAAAAACCCATTAAATAGTTATTAGTTAGGCTTCGATTTATAAATAGATCTTTGGAACTTAAATTACTTACGGTTGTCAATAGAATCGACTCTTTTATTTTGGATCAAGTTTTAAGAAGTTAGAAAATTTTTATGTTAAGAATGTAGGAATATTATAAAATTTGAATCTAAAATTAAAAACATTAATATTATTACAAGACTATTCACTAAAAACATGAAATTAATAAACTTAATAATAATTAATGCAATTTCTAGAGTTATCTGTTTTATTTATACAGATTCATTGATTGATTGAATGTTCCTCAATGTCCCGCCTATTGTTTCGTTATATGGAGTTTGGGAATTAATAGTATAACTTAATTCTTATCTGTACTTTATATCTATATGTGTTCGGATGACGTCGTTCACTGACTTGACTAACATCTAATTGATGAATGGTCTCAATTGTCCATTAATATGAATGTATGGGACCAATAAGTGGCACATTTATTGTTTATTTATATAATATATATGCTCTTTAATTTTTCCGATCATTGATTTATTTTGTGTGTAATTTACTTTATATATGTATAACCAAAAGTGCCATCACTTTATTACTTATGTGTTAGATTTATGTAATTTAATTGTAAGACAGAACAACAATTGTTTAATTGAATGTTTTTAAAGCACAGTTTTTACGTGCCTATTATTAAATAATTATTAATTATATATTTACACATATTATAAGCTTATATAGAATATTTTAGATCATAATTGTGTTGATTTTATTAGTAACCGGATTCTGAATTGTGTTTTGCTTAATATTAAATGCTTTTGCAATATAAGTTGTTTTGGCAAACGCTTAGCTCAACACAGCATCACTTATCATATCTAAATTATCAATAAGTTTTTTCCGTGCATTTCTATGTAAGCAATAGTAATGTTATACTGTGTATAGTATGTGGCTTTAAATCAGACACATTTAGAGCGAACATAGTCTCTCTCTCTCTCTTATACATTAGTGTTTTTAAACATTTTAAAACATTTAAACCATAGAGATGTAAACGCTATTACCATTTGGATCGATTCGCTTCACTGTTAAAAAAAACAAGTTCATTTTAAATTAATGATTTCTTTTAAAAGAATCAAACGGTTGCACACTTCTAAGTCATTTGTATGGATTACGAGTTAAATATAGAGCAAATCAATATTTAGTTTTCTGCTGGGTTTGTATTAAAATATATTGCAACGACAAAATAAAATATTTATTTATTATTAATACATTAATTACTTAAAAGGTAGTGTTTGTCTCGTAGTGTTTTAACTTTAATTATTAGGATATTTATTACACTGATATGCGATTCAATCGATAACTTCTGTATCTAAAATCTGGTTAAAATCATTGAGTCTAATAACAGCGTTTGTATCAACACTGGTGTTACACATCGGACACGTTGAGTCAGTTTCTAGGATTCTTAAAAATTCGCTACAAATTGCTGGAAATTGACATTTAGGACAAATGGTGAGATCGTTTTTTATTAGATGCAAACCCGAAGCAATACAAAACGGTATTGTATTACGACACTGATGACAAGTTAATTCAGTATCCATAACATCGTGATCGCAATAAGGACATGGAGTGTGTGAACCAATCGTTTCGTCGCACTCTTCTATCTTAATTGAACCCGATTTTCGGACTAGTGTTTCAATTTTTTTCTTAAATTTCACGTCAATTTGATCGCGATATTCGCTTTTCATGAGAGTCTGAGCAAATTGAAGCGATAATTTTTTAAAGCCTGCTCTTTGACACTCAATCACAGTTGACGTCAGAATTGGAACAACATCTGTAATTCAAAATAAGTATCGCATGCCGTAATTATCATATGAATATAGAATTCGAAATCAACAAGAAATATTTCGCTTAATCTGGTGAGGATTATATGCACTTTGGGATTATGTTACTGCATAAGAGATTAAGACTTAAAGTACTTGAAAATGCTTGCAATTCTAATCTATCCATTAGTGCATGCATTAGTTTAACAAATTTCCAACAAATTACTTATTTTTCATTTTCTACTTACATTTTTATTATTTTCTTTCAAAAATAATTTTTTCCGTTCAATTGGTTTATTGTTTATAAGAATATATATTCTTTAAAACATGTATTTTGGACTTATCTAACCGATGTTATAAATAAGCTATGGTTAGAATAAAATCACGTGTGCTTTGCCACTAACGACTATGTTTTTTATATATGGGTAGCATTATCTATACAGCTGCTGTAGTAGTAGTATGAGCATCAATACCGAGTCAGTGCTTAGTTTAAGCTTACGTTAGTTAAACTAACAAAAAAAATTACTTACGCGATGGAAAACGGCTTAAATTATTTGAAACTTTAATTAGCATTTTTGCGCTCTTTACATGATCTCCAGCCCGAATCCATATCTTTAATGAGTAAAAAAACAGAGATAATTATAAATGTATGCACATATGTTAAAACTTGAAATTATAATGTAGTGAAGAGTAGTTTACTGTTTGTATACCTTTGCCAGTATATAGCTATGTATTAGCATCAAACTGTTCATCATCTCGGATGTAACGCTAATTCTGTGTCGCTTCAATTCTTGGCACATACCAAACAGTAAGTCATGAGCGTTACGATAATTACCAGCGTTTTGTTCCTCTCGCGCTATAATAATAGCAGTTTTCGCAGCTTCGCGATAATGCGATAGTGACATGTAAAGACGGAATAGATATTTGAAATCTTTGGGAATGCCATCGGTTTCACCAATTAAATAGTCGATTATGATTCGAGTGATTTGTTCATCTTTGGATTTGGCTGCGGCATCGATCGACAATCGCAACGCTTCTGTTTCGTGTTCATTATAAGCTGCGGCCTGTAGTAGTAATTTCACGCCTTTCTTATATTGACCACAAATACAATAAAACTTTCCCGCTTTAAGCGCATCTCTTTCTTGTTCGTAATAAATGGCAACACTTTGAAAGTCTTGTATGGCTTCACTATCTCTATTATTCTCTGAGCTGTCTAATAAAATACTGGCATAAATATCCATATAACCCGTAGACTGAGCTAAACGATACGCTTCAGCGTTGCATTTCGACATCACTAGAAACTCAATCGCCGAATTGATGTCATTAAGGCGTTGAAAAAATTTGGCAATCATTTTAGCGCCTTCTATTGATTTGGTTTCCCTAACAATTTTGACAGCTTCTCCCGGATTATTGAGATGATTCAAGTATAGCTGAATCACTGAAAGCCATTCCTCAGCTTTGATGTACGCTTTAACCGCTTCCCTATACTTACCCTCCGCTTCTCTCGCTTTAGCGAATTGAGTTTGAATCTCTTTATTATCAACTCTATCAAGAATTTCCGCCACTTTGTTGTTATTTTTGATTTTCAAATATAAATTTGCAGCTTTGTCGTAGTGTTGTGCTTTCTCGTAGAGGAGCGCAGATTCCGAATAAAGTTTCATTGACTCTAATATTGCGGCACATTCAACATGAAGTGATTTATTATCTGGCAGTTGCATCGCGTATTCAATGCCGCGACGAGTATTTCCACAACGAATAGCATTTCGAGCTATTCCTGCTTTACATAAATCATTTTGCTGTTTCGCATTATTTTTATCGAAGTTGCTTTCAGTCTCTTGAATCAAACCTCTTTCAAAGTTTTCCAACGCATTTACGTAATCACCAGTAAATTCTAATTGAGTGGCATATTCTCGAGATATAACAGGTATTTGTTTGGGAGACAGTCTTTTGGCTAACGTTAACGCTTCGTTCCATTGCAATAAATTTTGTCTCATTTCAAGTGCCTCTAAAGGCATTGATGACGATAATAATAGCTGCTGTGCCAAATCATAATTTGATAAACACATCGCTAAATGACCAGCAATCAGATTCCTTTCTTCTATGGAACGACATTTTTCTAAACTATTAACTAAACCGCAATCACCGATATGTCGATACACTCTAATGGCTAATTCTATATCCAAGTCGTTAATCAATGCTTTTCCAAATGTATCCCAACACTCGTAGTCATTAAGATAATCGCATATTTTCCACGCGTCAAGATATCGACGAAGTTTAAGTATATCTCGAAGAAGTTCGGTTTTGAGGCGTAACTTGTCATTCATTTTTTCAGTAAAATCGTGTGTTGTTAAAACAAAATTAGATGTTTTGCCGCTTTGCGTGTGACATATAATAACTCCGTTATAGAGAAGTAGTGGATACTGACCGCTGGGTATTTTCATTTTGCCCACATATTCGATTATGGGTCCATTAATGGTATCTGTGACCGATACGAATACATGAGCGTATTTGGCATCACACGCCACAAACACTCCTTTATCTAAAGGCCAACTTTCCCAAAGAATAATTCTAACACTTGTTGGGAAATCATTTTGAGATATGCGTAACATAACATCTGTTACTGAATTATAAATGAAAGCCTCATTTCTGTCATCAATTACAGCCACTCGTATGCCATTAGCATTGGCCGCAATTATTCTGACACCACTGGTGTGTCGATACACACTTACCATAAGCCAATCTTCGAGCATAAAGAACTCGATGGAACCGGTATCGGTTGCGTATATGAGAAAATCATTAGTCAAACATAATGTTGTAATCTTTGCTCCGCCAACAGAACTTCCGCTGTTATCAGGAAATGACTTAACATCACGAGTGTCCAAATCGCTGACAGTGTGTTGATTTTCAATTAAGTGCAAATGAATGGTTCCATTAGCGAAAAGAGCGGCCGCATAATCACCATTCAGTTTAAGCTGCTTAACAATACCAATGTATTCACGCTCTCGAAGAAGCATTGTTGCCTCACTGCCAGTTAATCCATAAAACCAAACCCTATTATTCATGGCTACTGCCACGTGATACGGACCAACAGCCAAAAGTGATGGTTCGATGTCTATGCGAATAATGATAACGGAATCTCGCAAATCTTCCTGAACATTAAATACGGTCACTTCCAGCAGTGAACTTAAAAAAGCGAGTCGTGTTCCGTATGAGTCACCCAATATCGTCAACTTTGATAAATAGACGTGTACTGCGCCTGTGGGCGACACCAATGCCAGAAGCTGTCCGTCATCACTCCATTCCAACCATTCAATTGATTGTTCGTCATCAACTGTTACTACTGATTCTATATCCGAAAGATCATTAAGATCTGAGATTTTTAATCTGAAATTTAATTAATAAACTTTAATAAATACGTAGAAAAGTTAATAAAATATATATAGTTTACTCCACTGAAAATGTAAAGAAAAAATGAAAACTTTTTAATAATTATTGTAAGAATTTAACGTATAATTAAATGCATACATATTCTCAGAACACGATGCAATTTTCTTTGTAGACAAACAAACGTTAAACGTTGTCAACAATTCCTTATAAACCTTGAATTGATTTAATTCTTGACCGATATCCTTATAATAAGTGGACACAACAATGAATATTCCAGTGGTAAAACCGAGTAATACCAATCCTTCGCCAAACCATTGATAATCAACGATAGATCCATAACGATCTTGAAATGACAACGCGATTGGATTTTCGGAATCAGTTAAATTCAAAAGAAATAAAGACTTTTTATTGAGTATTAAACTGACACAGTTTTGTGTATTGGCAACCGTTGGTGGTTTGTCGTCGGTTTTCATGAATGCGAACTGAACGGCAATGGCCTCACCCTTAAGACTGCTAATGCAAACCGTGTCTCCTTCTTCATTGCTGACTGTAAGCACACGGTCTTCACCTATCAATGCCAACAAATTGCTATCACTCCACGCGCCACCAATAATCTTCTTCGTGTGTTTTCCTAATACGGGAATCTTTCGCGCCGATCTGTGATTGTAAATGAGAAGATTTCCTTTGGATGTTCCCACAGCTAACACAGGAAACGCGCATTTGGCCCATAATATGAGAGTCAATACGTCTCTGACTCCAGTGTCCACTTGTTGTACGCGATGAGTGTTAGCGTCCCATAGTATTATCGATGGCGATCTATCCGTTATGATTCCAAGAATATCTCCCTCTGAATCCCACGCAACACCGTTACAGAATCTATCACAGATATACCATTAAATTAGAATTTATTAGCAATCTATGAAATCACATGAAATTGTTTAACTTAAACTGAGTGAGTAATAAAACGTATGCGTAAGCAATTCACATAAGCTTACGATAGCAATACATTGAGTTTGACAACAAAATCATATATATATTCATACGTTTGTACGCTTACGTGTGAATAGTAACACATTGAGTGATAATAACGTATAAGTACTTATGGAATGTACAAACCCCGGCAAATTGATTTGATCCACGCGTTCTCCGTGTCTGTCATATACGTTGACAACGCTGTCATAACCTGTTGTCACCAAATAAGTAGCGCTCCTGTTCTGCCACGTGAAGAACACAGTTCCAGGTCCATGTGATCGCTCAGGTATCGTAAAGATTCGCTACAAACCCAACAAACTTTATAGCTTTAATCGACATTCCATTCAATACAATAAAAACTTACTTTCATTTACTTTGATTGCTCACAAAAACTGTTATTTCCACCAAAATTCATGATTAAAATCGCGATATTATTGCAAGAATATTTCTATGGCAACATTTATATGAATAAAACACATAACAAAACTTTTAATAAGTTCGTCAATAGTTTCCAACTCTAATCGAAAAAATATTATTAAAACGCATTTTTCAAACAGTTATTCCTAACTGTCAGGATGGCCGAGCGGTCTAAGGCGCCAGACTCAAGGGATATGCCCTTAGCTTACGATGCAAGCTATAATCTGAGCGTTCTGGTCCACGAATGTGGGCGTGGGTTCGAATCCCACTTCTGACAATAACTTTTTGGTTTTTCCGTTCGTATTGCCTTGAAGTTGACGGCGTTTTTATCGCTTATTTTGTTTAAAATGATTACGACTATTTTCATAACATATTGGTATGCATTTGGTTATCAGTTTTTGCCACATAATTAGTTAAATATATCTATTATCTATTTAGATAATAATAATTAATTAACGATTTTTAATTTTAATTTTGTATTCTTTTCGATAACTTGTCAGCCGAAAGATGGCGATATTACGTAAAACATAATATTTACCGAAATGTTTATAAACAATAATAAATTTCAATACACTTTTATATTTAGTTTGACATATATTTATTAAATTATTGTCACATAAAATGCTCGATTATAACAACTTTATTTAAAAAAATGAGAATATAGTATCCACAAAAAATCACGTTAATTAATCAGGTTATAAATTTAATACTATAGTATTATTATTTTATTATAATAAAACTAAAATTTGTTTTTATATGCATTGTTACGATAGTTTTGCTATAAATGCGTTAAATGCGAACACAATGGCAATAAAGCGCATCAAACAATTTGGCCACAAATTTAGCTTAGAATTGGTTAAGAATGGATAAAAGAAATCGTTAGGCAATTGTAACCTAAAAGGTGGCGATGGAGTGTAATCAGTGCGCCATCGATTGGTTACGTCATAAAACGACACTGAACTGCTTAACTCAATAAATGGTTGACCAAAGCTGACCATTGAGTTATTATTGAAGTTAATGGCAACGCGTTTAGACGTGTGATACTCGCGAATGGCACCCATTATTTTGGGTTGCGGTTGATTAATGTTACCGACGTGTGCGAAGTATATACGTATGGAAAACGCTGTCACCAGTTTAGCGCACACGCCATCGACCGATGAATTGGCGATTTCCGTTAACTGTGTATTATTATCATCTAATATAGCGCTCCACGAATTAATGGCAGAAACATTTGAGTTTCCAAACAGTCCGATGTGATCGATGCGAGCGTTCGGTCTCAATATCTTCCATATGTATTCCTGTATCGATTCGCACGCATATTCCATATTCGTGTCCACATTTTTTAAGTTTAGTAAACATCCCGATCTTTTATTGATTCCAAATTTGATTGATTCAAACGTTGTTTGGTTTAAATCGCAAAATCCATTATTGGAGTACGATATTAATTGGTAACCGTTCGAGACGTATGAAAGATTGGTTTTATCGTAACCCATGTACGCGAACAAAACTTGTTTTCCCGTAATATATCCCGGATTTCCGCTCAATAACATCACTTCATCGGACTTATTAAACCAAACAAAACTGACCGAAAACTGTTGTTGAAACCATTTCGCGTTGAGTTTGAAATCAGAAAACTTTAGTTTGATTTGCGCATCAATTACTCCATACGAGCCATTATGTATCACTCGATATTCCACTGATTTTACAATATTTCTGCAATAATTCATCGCATAATCCAGATATGGCTCGGCATACTCTTTATCAGTTGTAATGTTAATGAATATTAAATTTGGATCACTTTTATTTAGAAAATTTCGCGAAACGTAATTCAAAGAGTGATAGAAGTTTGCCTTAAAGTAATCCATTTTTAGACACTCTTCGCTAGAATTTCGAATCAATCGATAACAGTTTGATTTAGAGTTATGAAGATATCTCACAGGTATCCACGCATTGCATTCTCCATTTTTGTCGATAATATTAGTTTCCATTTTCCAAATCTCCGAATTTCTAGTATTATTGTTACTAAATTTGGTAATTGCCATCTTCGCGCCCGATCTTAATTTAAAATCACGCCAAAACATGTCATATTTTAACAAATCATTAATATTGATATCATGCGTGGTTGATATCCATTTAAAATGATGCGCTGGTTTTATATTCTCGATTTCATTAATCGTATTTAATGTTTTCCTATCCTCATATACTTGAAAATCTGCCACATTATCCCATACAATGCAAAATAATCCATTGCTTAATTTTTCGATAGTAGTTTGCGTGTTATTCAAATAAATAATATTAGATGCGCGACAATACCTTGGATTATATTTCTTAACTGCTGTTTTAATGCATTCTCCGAACGAAGAAAGTTCGTCGTGATTGCAATCCGTATCACAACAGCAGTTAATATCGCACCAATTAGTCGTAAGATTGCAGGTACAAAATTCATCGTTCGAGTGAAAGTAATTGGTATACGCATCTTTGAATGTAGTGTCAAAAGGGGTTGGCGTTGTGGCTATTGGTTCTACCGTTGAATTTGTTACACTTTCTGTAACATTGGTGTCGTTATTATTGGTGGTTCGCGTTATGTTATTTATTAGAGTAAAATTGCTTAAATTATCCAACGCATCATCTGCTGTGCTATTATTATAGCTATCGACAGATATACATGTAAACGATGTGAAAATTAAATAAATGATGATAATTTGAAATGTCATTACTAATATGGGCTATTATTTAGTTTCAATGCCATACTTGTCAAAGTTACGCAACACAACATAAAGTTCAATATTCACTTTACCCATCGTTTCGGTTTGAAGTTTGTAACGTTCTTCGTTGTCAAATACTATTTGATCGTTAGTCAATTTGAAACATTCACCGGTATATAACTGTGTGATACGATCCTGTATTGTGCCGATTGGTCTCCACGTATAGCACTCTAGTTTATGGAATCCAGGCTGTGATGGTATATGTAAAAAACCATAACTCCAAATATTACAGCGACCATAAAAGTCTTGATGCCATACTTGCAGCTCAAATTTCGGCCAACCTTTTAGTCAATTTAAAATATCAAAAATAAATTTACTTGATTTTGAGATATGCTTATAGTTCAAACTTTTTGATAAATCTATATAATTAAAGTTAGTTTGTTAGTGAAAAGTAATGGGAATTAGCAAACCTTGTAAACCTGTTGTGGCAAAATGTATATCAATCGGATGTGACCACAATGCTCTTTCTTCAGTTTGAGGATTATCGACTTGCGTTTGGCCCTCGATATGTCCTTCTATTAATTTCCAACTCGATCCTATCAATTAAAACTATCAAACTTTACTAATCAAACATTATTTATATTTAGATAAACCGAAAAATAACTAGCTTTTAAATATATTTATTTTAGTAATAAACGATTGAAATAACTTATATCTGAACCAATTATGTTAAATTAAAGTTAGATTGTTATATTTGTACACTATTTGTACACTTGTTATATTAGCGGACTATTGTAAAAAAATAATAATAATTTTTAACAATTAAATTT
The DNA here is from genome assembly GCA_034700185.1 of Phthiracarus laevigatus. Lineage (NCBI taxonomy): Eukaryota > Metazoa > Arthropoda > Arachnida > Sarcoptiformes > Phthiracaridae > Phthiracarus > Phthiracarus laevigatus. The sequence goes on from JAQIXJ010000410.1 coordinate 16,260, forward strand.
CTAACACTAATTGCAACTCACGCGTGCTTACAGCGCTATAACTCAACTAAAAAACTAAGAAAAAAATTATTATTAGGTTAAATATTTGCAACAATAGTTTCGATATAACGTACTAAAGTTATTTAAAATAAACATTTATAAAGATATGAATTAAAGTTTAGTTGCATCCGTTAATATGCTATCAAATAACCGTGTAGTTCAACGGTCCGGTTAATAAAGTTCTATTAATAATACTTCTGATTGATAATAAATTTGGTCTTTTTGAAGCTTAATTTATTGAGGAAAATGATATATATTGTTGATAAAATATATATCTTTGCAAAAATGAAATGATTAATAAATACTATAATAAATATAAACTTTAAATTGTATTCTTATAATGTAATTAAAAATTTTGCAACAATATGTTGAATTTTGAAAATAACAAAACTGATAGCTAATAAAAAGTTAATCAAAGAGAAAATTTAATATTGAAATTCGCCATCAAATCTGAGAAATAGAATGCCATTTGTATCGAAAAAGTTGAAGCACGCAGAGAAGAAGGCAGAGGAACATCAAAGAAAAAAGGAAGCGGAAGAAAGAAGAAAAGCTGAAGAGGCAAAGAAAAGAGAAGAAGAAGAGAAGAAAGCGTTACATGAACAGAAAAAGCAGGAAAAATTGAATCAAAAGATAAATGCAAAAAAGAGACATGATATGAGAGAAAGGAATGTTCAGATGACTGAAAGCGTCCAAAAGATTAATCAATTAAGCGGTTGTAAGAGTATATCCGATGAGATAAACTTTGAAAGATTAGGATTCGCTGTGGTTCGTACTGAAATCAGTTCAGGCGATCACAGCAAGATATATCGCGCCAAAATGGGTGACAATGAGAATGTTGTGGTGAAGATTACTGTTTTGGATCAAAAGTGTCCACGAAGTTATAAAGACAACGTCATCTCACAAAGTTGTAAAATACAGAGATTTGTTTCCGAATCAATTCCTGCCGATGAACGTTCCGCTCGAAAACATCCATTCGTTCGTGTGTTTGATGTATTTATGATTCAGGACAGCAAAATGTATGTGTTTATGGAAGAATGTCAGAAATTGAGTTTGGCTACAAAACTTAGAGCGAAAGATACGATCACTGAAGAGGAGGCTAAAACGTGGGCAAAAATTTTGGCATATGGTATCAACACTCTTCATACTAATGGTATCGCTCATCGAAACATTAGACCAGAGAATGTAATCTTCGATAAAGATTATAAAATCAGATTAGTTGGTATGAATATGTGCACATTGTTTTGGGATTCAGAAAATCAGACTGTGATCACACAGAAAAAGGTGATTACTCCTCCAATACAAAACAAAGATGGATGGAAAAAACTTGATCATTTACCACCGGAATCATTCAAAGACAACTTTGATCCATCATTAGCTGATATATGGAGTTGGGGTGTATTGGTATGTTTATTGATCACCAAACAAAGTCCATTTGATGTGAGATCGATAGCACATCAAAAACTGTCTGTTGAAGAACAATGGAAAAACTTTAAAGAAAAACATGAAACATTGTCCAATGAAGCGAAACTATTATTCGATCGTTTGTTTGTAGAAGACAGCACTCAAAGAGCGAATTTACTCGATGCCATTTATGATCCTTGGCTTAGAGATGTCAAAATTAAGTGATTGCATTAAATAAAGTAATTAAGCATATTTCCATTAAAAGTTCCGTCATTCCTATCAAAAGTTTTTTATAATTCAATAAAATTATTTGTTCTAATTATATAAATTATTGAGTAATTATTATGAAGAATAGTCCTAAAGTTAATTTTGTCCAAAATCTATACCTTATGATGTTTTCTGGACGCAAAATTGTGTTGCATACTTCAATTCGGTTATTATTATATTTCGTTTTTATAGTTATTTTAATTGTTCCAGAATTCTTTTAAACTGAGATTTTTAGTAACACTTACATTGATATAAAAATATTTCGATATTGGTTTAGTATTTCAATTTTGTCTCAATAATTTATAGAAGCATATTACAAGTGAATTAATTAAAAATTGTTCAAATCATATAAGCCTATATTCAAACATTATTTAATTATCGATAATCAAATTATTAGAAAATGTTTAACAAATAAATTTAGGTTAATTGCATACCTGAATGAATTTTCCACTTACAAAATAAAGAATGATCAATAAATCCAGTTCCACTTAATAATTGACCAAAAACGAATAATTCAGCCATATATCCATTTAGCTATTAAATTAATCCTAAATCAAATTGTCTGCTGTATAATCAGAAAGCTTGTGGCAGAAAATTATTATTTGGTGTAATTATGTTTGTTGTCCACAGCAACAAAATTCATAACAAAAAACTTTACTTCATCATAACATAACTTAATCAGTTCATAACATTATACACGAGTATACTAAACCTCGTCATCGTTTATTTTCAATAATAAAAGATTTTTAAATTCACGTTTAAAATTAAAAAACGTGATAATCGTGTGATAAGAAAAATTTTATTTTAAATTTCAGAATTATCATAATTTGTTTATAATAAGACAAGATTATATTTACGATAAAATAAGTAAACTCAAAATTTGTTTATAAACTTAATTTTATATTTAATAACTTGAATGAACAAAAAAACTAAATATTAGAATGGCATGTAATTATGTTTAAAAAAATGATAAAAACGTTTCACAGCAAACATTAATTTAATAAATAAATATTAAGTTATATCGGTTTTTACCATCAAATATTATATCACTAATATTTTATCATAAGACTAGAAAATAGATTTTTTGAATATAGCAGTCGTATTATCATATATATAATATATAGAAGATTATGTAATGTATATGCAATTACATACAATTAAATATGTGGCAATAAATTCAGCGTTAATATTAATTTCAGGATCGCTTACTTTCAAATTTTATCATGTATTTCATCATGATTTTTGAATTTAAAATCTTAAATATAAAAAATAGGCCTCAAAAATATTCAGCAAATAATTTTAAATAAACTTATAAATAATAAAATTAAAATAAATGAATCCTAATTGCGTGAAAATAAATAATGAAATGCGAATCTGGTTCGATAGTTTCAAAATTGATTAACGGACTCACTTGTTGGCGATTCAATAGTCAATAATTTGTTAATTAATATTTTTAATGTTGGCGATACATCGCCACCATTCGCAGTGTCTTGTTTTTTACCGCAATTGCGACTAGAATTAAAATTAATAGGAGGCTCTGTTTCAAAAACACAAACATCATCGTCGAGATTGTTTAAGTGAATCTCTTCGTGACTTCTGCGCAATGGATGCGGTTGTTCCCAATAATGGTTATTCAAATCGGTGTCTGACGAGAATCTTTGAAAAGATGTCATCGCGTTATTATGATTGGCTAAATCATACACACCGTTGTCGTCCGCATTATTGTCTGAAGAGTGAGGCGACGATGAGTTGTTGTTATAATTATCTTTTACCTCTAAAATTTCGGACGATTCACTATCTCTTTCGTTTTCATGTTCATCAGTAATGTTATCGTTCGACATGTTTAGCAAATTAAGATTATTATCATTATTGCCGATACGTTTAGCTGCAGTATTTATACTTGGATTCACATTCAGTTGAATATCATTCTCATTCAGAGGTATATTAAGTTCGTTTTTGCATTGCGGTAATGTTAACGGTTGTAATACTTGTTCGTTAGATATTTTGGCGCATTGGAAACTATTACTCTCGTTTTTATGGTAAGAATATGAATATTGATGATCGTTAATCGATTTTTCGCAAATAGTGAACACAGGCAAACGGCCCCAACTATTCCTTGAGCCTATGGTTGTGCTTCTGGAAGATAAACTAGAAATATCACTTAGAGTTTCGGGTGATGCGAGTGGCGCTGCACCGAACCATTCGTCATTATGTAAATCAACTTTTGTCAAATTGTTCATATCTACAAAATGCGTGGGTCGATAACTTTTCTGCTTTAAACGTTTAAAGTTTTCAACGTTATTGGCAATCAAAGGTGAATCGGAAAAACCGGATTCGTACGCTAAATTAGACGATTGTGAGCTGCGATTTACATCTAATGAATTTGGAGTAACCGATAATGACGCTGAAAGTAGTGGACGATTGGATAAATCGAAATTATGTTGATTGCCGTTTATTGCTATGCGCTGCGGTTTTGCGGGTCCCGTGTGAACCAATAGTTTTTCTAATGCGTTCAAAATTCTATCCGGCATATGATCTTGAATCATAACTGGAGATATCAAGATATGATTGAAATTTGTGTTATCCGCCCATAATGCTTGAAATACGGGCTCACTTTTACCAACTACTTGTCTGAAATTATTAAATTATAAATTTAATTTAACATTAATTTAATAAAGTAAAAAGAACGTGTATAAAAATACCAAAATTACATATTACCTCCATTTAGATTCGTATTTATTACTGGGCACACAGCACAAAGAAAAAAGCAAAAGATATTATACGCCTTAAAAGCAAATTAATAATTCAATGTAAGCAAACATACTCAGACTTTTTGGGGTGATTTCGCACCAAATGTATGATACGTCCGGGAGGATAAAGTGGTGAATGGACTGTAAGTGATATCGTGTCGTCATTTGGATGCGCAGATAATTGTTTGTTTTTATTGCTAATATTGCTAAAATCTTCAATAGTATCTTCATTATTAGCATTAGAAGGACAACAAATAATTCCTTTTCCAATAATTTTCCATTTTGGATCATTATTTAGCTTAATGGCATTAATCAGATCATATCTGAGTGTCTCCATCTGATGAAGACCCAAACGTGGCACTACGTCTTTGCCGAGTACTATAGAAATAATGAAGTCTTTGGTGTACTCTAAAGCAGATGCACTTAAAAGACCTCCTGGCGGAGCAAACGCAAAACATATAAGATCTGGATATTCTTCTTTAAGCAAAATTGCGAGAATAGCTGCCGTTCCAGCTCCTAATGAATGGCCAACTAATATGATACTATAATTTTGAGTTCCGATTTCTGGACAATAATCAAAAGCTCGTTTTAGTATATTATCAGATTTCAATTTGTTCCTTATATAAACAGCTGCCTCAACCATTCCTTTATGTCCCAACCAGTCGTCATGTAATGGATTAGTAGGTAACAGTTCTCCCTCGGCGTTCAAATCAGTAATTACCTATAGATAAATACAATTACCATTTAAACGTTAATAAAACGAATAATTATCATTTATTACGTCATGAAGAGACAATGTTCCGCGAACGCTAATAATAATAGATTTTTTGTCAAAATCTAGTGCCACGAAAAATGGTGGCTCACCAATAGCCACGTGATATGTTGCGTAAATCATTTTGTAATTGTGTGTTCGACAAATATTCTGTAATGCGGCGTAATTGCATCGACAACAGTTGTCATCAGACGCTGATATATTGTCGTCAGAGCTGTTTATGTGATTTCCGCAACAGTTAAGCAAACATAAAGGATTTTGTGGACAACACTTTAAATTGGGAAACAGTTGGCAACAGCCAGTGGCGCTGTTCATCATCATAAAAACAGGCCAACCATACACTGCTAACGCGTAATGTAAAAAATGCACTAAAGTTTTAATCTCTTCGGCAACGATTGGGTGATTTACGTCTAGGAATTTTGTATTTGATGTAATGGCTACGCCTGAAAGAAATTGAAACGTATCGTGTGTTCGATCGTTTACTATAAGATTTCTTTGAGTTTTTTGATATTTTCTGAGCAAAATAAGTCCAGCGATAACATCTGAAGGCACAATATCGAGGTCACGGAAGAACTCGGATAATAATTTAGCTATATCTGTAAACGAATTCTAATAAAAAAATGATAAAACGATAAATATAGACAATAGATTAAACAAACCAACGCTAGATTTGTGACATACTTGTTGGCGATCAGATCGTCCAACACAGCAAAATAGTAAACGACATCTTCGATCCCAACTATTCTGGTATTCACGAACCGCTTTTCTAGATATCATAGGGATTTAATATTTGCTTAAAACAACAATCGAATTCGGATTTACATGCCTTTTAGAAAACACTCGGAACAAAGTAAAATAAAATAAAACAAATGCTAATAAACCGAATTATGCAAAGGATGTTTCCCATAACGAATGCAATTAAACAAACACATATTAAGACACCTAAAACAAACATAAGAAAAGCTGATTTGCCCTTAGAATACGTTTAAACGTGCAGATCATGTAAATTGTTATTTTTTTTGATGATAACATATAATTACCTGTGCCGCCAATTTCGTTGACTATTACCAGAGCGTTTGTACCTATATTTGGAATGCGCATCTCTTAAGCTATTTTGATAAACAGTCATCTTAACCCATGATCGTCCCGCAGCATCGAAAGTGCACCAAATCGTGATCAACACACTGGCGACTACACACCAATTACAGATCGTGACGCCAACCAAAACATCGGTTGCTATTCCTGATGGACACGTCTGGTAGTGTTTGCTTATACGTATGGATCCAACGATTAGCCATAATATTTCTAACATTAAGATTCCTAATAATAAAGTATTAGAGACGATATAATGGATGATATCTGTTTGAAATGAATAGCATACCAAGCCTGACATATAAAAGATATCTCATATGAGTTCTTGGCTCTCCATTAAGTATGGAACCTTTCATACTAACGCATGATATGAATGCTTCGGTGATAACGCATCCAATCAATATGATTATATACCCCAACGTGTGTTCGTGAAGATCACTCATACATTGGGCCACTCGATAGTCGACCACAACAAACACTATCGCCAAAACAATTAACCTGTAAATCAATCCATATGAACATTAAATCCAGTGGTATAACAAAACTTATACCAAATAAAATGAATGATGAATAGTATAGCTGCTGGCACTACCAGATCGTCTGATCCAACAGACCATCGACGACCAAATATGATTAGTCCTGGCATTGTTTGCGCAAACTTTACACTGATCTGAAACAGCGATATAACACTTTGATTGACAACTGTTACAGCATATCAAATATTATTACTATAGACATATAATTACCGAAAATGTATTGGAAATCAAATAAACCCATAATTATAATAATGAATGCATTTGTGAATAGTTTAATGCATTTCTATTCGCATCTTTCGCTAATATTTTAAGCAATTTATTAATAAAATACATTTTTTTATAGAAATATGGAAAAATATTTTGATTATTATTTTTAAAATAAGTATTGAATTTCTGTTACATTAGTGTAAACAAGAGTTGTTATGAGAACAAAACTTATTTTAAGTACTTCTTTTGATACAGATTGATAAACATAAGATAAATGGAGGAAACATAAAAGTCATTTCATATTTTTGCATTGCAGTTACTGTTTGACTAGACTAGTGTACAGTCCAATACAATTGTAACCAATGTTTGCTTACATTTATGACTACAGTGACATCTGTCACGTTTTACCAACTTTTTATTACTGTTACTGCTGTTATCATATTGACTATTGATTTTTAATAATTTATTGAAATTTACTTGATTTGCTTACGAGTCTGTGGTTAGCGTCGTTAAACTGTATTTCATGAAATGAATTAAATTAGTTTAATTAAAATTTAAACAATTTTTTTACGATATAAACAATTTAGTAATTAAAAATCTCCCTACAAATGCTCGCTAACGCAGTAATAAACTTAATCTAATAAAGCATCGAACGTATTTCTATAGTTATAATTACCTGTCATAAATAAAATTTGACATATGCTTATTATAATATTAGAGTGCAAACATTTGACATATGCTTAACATTTACAAAAGGTTACATTTTATTTTTATTTTAGCCATGAGGAATGCATAACGTATTAACCCATTAGTTATGAATTACAATTTTAAATTTTCAATAAATGTTTATTTAATCAAATGTCAGAGCAAGTAGTTAGACATTTATGTATATTTAAATTCAAAATAAATTATTTTGCTCATGAATTTCAAATAAAATTTTTAAAATAGAAATCGTTTACTTAAAACTGTAATGTTATCAGAATTTCTAAGCAATGAAATAGTAGTACGATAATTCTTATGTAACAAACATGCATAAAATTTTCAAATACGTGAGCCAAAAAATTAATGCGAGTCTTAGACTGCAAAAGGATGTGGAGGTGCCGGGTATCGATCCCGGTACCTCTCGCATGCTAAGCGAGCGCTCTACCATCTGAGCTACACCCCCAACGAATATAAGTTTTCATTTAGAACATTATTTTGTTTATAATTGGATAAACGGTTAAACTTTGATTGAATCACATGTTTATATTTATTTATATGTTTTGATTTCTACAGACGAGTAAAACTATCATATATTAAACTGAATAAATGTCCAATTAATTAGAGCGATGTGTGCGTCAAAAAGAGATAAGTGTAGCGCAGACGATGAGTGCGTTTACGTACAATTTTCTGGTATTATTGATCCACAGTTACTCAAAGATAATTACTCGAGTATGAAGTTTTTCGGTTTGGATGGCGAACAACCCATTCTACAAATTGGAAGCAATACGTTCTTCAGTGGACAATACGAACATGTTTTGGGTACTAATGTTATATTCGAGCAAAAAGATAAGACAATGAAAGTGATTGGCACTCAAAACACTGGTAATGACACCGAAATCAGTACCAGTGATACCATTAAGTCTAATAAAACTTTGCATTATTTGGGCAAAACAAGTAAAACATTGGTAATGAAAAGAGTATTTCTTGAACCCAAACAACACCAACAATTAATTGATAACAATAATCTACATTTATGTGACAATAATAATTCTTAAATGCACCAAATTTAATAAATTATATATAAGTTTAATTAAAATATAAGAAAAAGCTAATAAAATAAGTGAAATGCATGCAAACAATAAGAATGAAGAGCTGTCTTAAGCGGTGAAATATTTTCCAAAAATATCGAATTATTTATCTTACTTCACTATAATATTAATATTTTTATATAATTGTCTTAATTATACGTTAATTGAATAAAAAATTACAATTTGAAAATAATATTATTACAGATTAAGTTTTTAAACGTTCGACTCGAAGCAATAAATGAAATCATCGAAACAATACTACGGTTTTTGATTAACTTGAATGCATTTTTATTACTGATTATAGGTATACGTGTAAATAGTGTACAATATCATAATTGATAACAAATTTAAGTTATTAACGCACATACCAGGGATATCTGGGTTTTGGTGGCGTATTTTTATAGTTAAGTTTTCTATATAGCAAATCGATTCGTTTATTCAATTGACTCCATTTATGAGGTCTCAACCATTTCCAATACGCATAAAAAGTTCGCTTTCGAATTAACATTTGCATTTCGTTTCCACGAAACCCTCTCAACCAATAGGGAACGTTAGTTATAATACGCGACGGATGTATACTTCCATCGCCTAATAAATCGATGTAATCGTTTTGTCCAAATAACGCTTCTTTTGGTCGCCACTCGTCCGGCGTTTTCTCGTATGGAATTGTCTGCAGCGGTCCCTTATCTCCTTTTACTCGCGGCAATAATCCTAATATTTTAATCAATCACTCATGATTTTACGGTTAACTAAAAAATAATAAAATGCCCGTTTTTTAAGTAATTAATTACCTTTTGAGTGATATTTTTCAATGTAACCGAAACGACGTATAAATCGAATTCTTTCGTAAAAACGAACCGATATTTTAAAAGTTTGGTTACAGTATTGGGATAATAACGTTGATCTCAAAAAACAATTCATTATTAATCGTTGATTAATAAAGTTATAAATAATGATTGAATTAAATTAGCTATAATTTCGTATTAAATCAATTTTATTTAATCGTAAGTACATTTCTATTTGAAACATTGTTACACATTTGCGTGACATTGAGCGCAAATCTACTCTAAATGTTTACGACACGTGTTTTTGTTTACGTTAGTAATACTGTATGGGAAATTGAAATACGGTTTAGCAAAACAACGTTAACCATTAATAATTAGAAGAATGTATGTTTTGGCAGAATTTAAAGATACTGTACGTATTTCTCCTAACTTATTCAATACACCACAAATTGAAGCCATTTCTGACGAATTGAACAGTAAATTAGCGAATAGGGTAAATTTAAATAAATGGTTTCAATTGTTTATTCGGAATTTTACTAAAATCTAATGAAATTTATGATTACACGGAAAACAGGTAATTATAAACACAGGTCTCTGTATATGTCTATTTGATATAACGAAAATGTGCGATTCGTATATATTTCATTCTGACGGAGCCACGCATACATTAGGTATAATGTCGTCGTTAAAATTGAATTTCAATTTGCAAAAATAATATAATATATTGAATTTTTCAGTAAATTTTCGTTTTGTGGTGTTTCGTCCGTTTATCAATGAAGTACTTGTGGGCAAAATCCGTTCGTGTTCTCGCGATGGCGTTCGGGTATCGCTTGGTTTTTTCGATGATATTATTATTCCTCCTCAATGTCTCGCAGAACCATCTAAATTGTGAGTATATTTTTTAATGCTCACCAATTTTTTAATTTTAAAATTTTGGTTTTGAAAAGTGACGAAAAGGAGCAGTTATGGGTTTGGGAATATGAATCCGAAGAAGGGAAACATGATTTATTTATGGACGTCGGAGAAACGATTAGGTTTAAAGTAAAAGAGGAACAATTTGTCGATACATCGCCTCCTGGTCCTACTGGTGCTCACACTGACCATAATATTGTTACTGAAGCCAACAGAAAAGTTCCATATCTAATAATTGTACGCTTTTTGAAATTAAATTTGTTTTTTGTTAATTTTATAATTTATTAATTAAGGGCACGATAAGCGAATCAGGATTAGGATTAATTACGTGGTGGAATGAGTAAATTATTGCACCGTTTTTTAAAGAATATAAATTATTAATTTTTTAACCATACTTATTTTGATGTAAATAAAAATTAACGAAAAATTTATCAAAAAACAATTCACGACATATTCATAGAGAGCTCAGTTTTTATAGTTTTATCTAAGCTAATAAGTTATTTAAAAAAACTTTATATATAGTATAACGTATGTATAATCTAAAGTTTTCCAAAATGTCAAAATTAACGAATATAAAACACATGCTAATATCAATGGTCGATCTACCTAGTACGGACAACTGGATCACAGACAAACGGACAGACAGACATATGGTCAAATCCATAAGCTCGCTTCTTTTCAAGAAAGTGAGCTAAAAAATTTCTCTTTGGATAACCAAACTTCATGATTTTACGGGAGTTTACCGAATTACTACTACAAACAAGTGATCAAATTTTCTATTCTTTTTATATGCTATTAATTCTATCCGATTATTCCAAATTTTTAAATTCTACTCGAATTCCAATTCCAATATCAATATATAAATGTTGATAAAAGAAAATACCAATGTTAATAATATAGAAAATGGTTTATTGATACATAACATAAAATATATGCATAATAACTTATAAATTACTGTTACAAAGTATTAAATAATTAAACATAAATAAATAATCAAGGATTAAAAAACATGTTAATAGTGAATATTAAAAGATTAATATAACTTCGCTATAAAATAACATTCATCGTTAAAATTATAATTATAAACTGCATGATTTAGTGGTACAAAATAGATCAAACTTTTATATTTGATGATTTCATTATTAATGATTATATGGAGTATTGGTTTACTCGACATAAAACCACACTAATAGGAAATAACACATTTCCTCCAAAACCATTAAGTTCTATAATTAGAAATGTGTGAATACACTAAATTACTATGTAGTCTCATATTTTTATTTACCAAATATTTAATTATCCAAATACTGGGTATTTTAAAGTTGTGTTAAGCTTCCAATTAAACTCCGAAAGAGAAGCGTTCGAATAGTGCAAAACAAACTGTTGTAAAGTTGAATATTTGTATGGCTCTTTTAGACCAAATCCTGTTAATTAATGTAATATTTATTTTTTAAATTATTACTTCCTTATATTACTCCAAAAAATTGAAGTTCGTAACTGTAAAACAATAGCTATTTATCGTATTAATAGACATACCATACACAGACCGAAGTACCAAACAATGTCTTATAGATCCGCCGCACACAAATGACAACGTGTACTGACCTGGAAATTTCTCACTTTTCCTAAGAATTTAATATAATTCCAATTTTTATTATAAAACTTTAATACTGAAATAATAAAATAAGACAGACCTAATAAGGAAAGTTCCCTCAGGTCTTCCAACCAACAGACGTTCAGCGTTAGTACGCGTGCAATTCGGCAAAAGCCAATTAAGTAAATGAAAGCGAGTCAAACGGCAATCATTGCAACCACAGCGCGAAGAACAATGGTTTGAGAAAGAGATTGGTCGCGAACGTTCATTATTCGAATACTCAAGAGCGATATCTTCCAATTCGGCATTGCTTTCATTTTCTTGTGAAAGGATCATACTTGACTTCGGTCGCAGATAATCTCTTAAATCACTGTAGATATTCGGCACTTTCAAAGACTTTGGTCTCAGCGGTAGACTAGATGTTGGCCGCAATTCGGGAAACGTTGAAATACGTGGCGGACTAAGATTTTGGTTTGGATTTGGAATCACGCGAACTAATGTAACATAATCGGAATCTTCGCGAAATCTTCTCTCAAATTTATCAAAATCTTTGCCAAATAACGTTTTTCTACTCGTATTGTTACCCATTTTAGAGTATAGTTATTACTCTTATTTTACACAAAATATATGCTAGAAAATACTGGAAGCAAAACTTTACTCAAATCATAGTATTGAAAATCAAATAATAATTGATGTGATTGTGGTGTCATATACTGTATGTTAAAACAGTGGGAATGCTGAGCGTCACGTCAAATCGTCTCTTTTCCAGGATATTCATTTCCTAGGGATATGATACACTTTTTTATTTATCCTATTTTTATTATACTAAAAATACTCAGCTAAAATCTATTAGAAAATCATTGAAATTTGGAGGTTAACAAAAAAATAAACTCATATGATTTCCTATTAAATGACTAAATTAATTAAGGAAAATCTAGATAAAAGCGTAACATTCTATGTATAGAGTACATTCTAAATAAAAATTTTATTTCTTAATCATTTTTCTTGATAATCTAAAATTCGCCAAGTTTTTAATTTTAATATCTAAATAAAAAACATCCCCCACACTCTTAATCTATACCTTTCTCATTTTCAAATTCTAATTAAAATATCAATTATTTAATTTTTTAAAATAGTTTTAAATTATTACTTTACATATTAATTTAGTTTATAGCTTTTAAAATACAAAAAATTAAAAAGTTGTGGAATGGAAGTTATACATTATTGTTATTGGATATTATACATTATTAGGAGTAACAGTTATTAATTATAAATGGGTTAATAATTTTAATTTTAATAATTATTTCAGGAGATTTTAAGCAATAATACATAAAATTATAAGAATTTATGAGCCAAAATAATAATTAGCACACACATGTAGTATGCGTTCATATGTACGTATTGAGAGTACGTTCATATGCGGTTTGCGGATTAAAACCTAACCACCATTTAAACTACTAAACAGTTGTGCAAAAAAAACAATTACCGGTATTATAAAATCTGTTTATTTTATTTTTGACCAGAAATAAATTCTAAATATTTATTTATTAATAATTTTTATGCTTAAATAATTTTTTCCTTCTATTAAATCTCACTTTATTGTAAGAAATATTAATCCAACCAAAACAGATCCTTTTTCAAAATTGGCAGTTTAAACTGCAGTTAAACAAAACTACGTGAAAATTACTGATAAATAGGAGTATACAAATTCAAGAATAGAATAATTTTTAATCAGAATCAATTTGGCTGATTGTTAAGAAGGGTTTCTGACGAGATATGATTACACGATACACTGGAAAACGAGTACGCGACTGCTTGTGGTGGTTCACTGTTATACATGCACTATCGAAGTATAAAACAATGCGCTTCACCACTCAGTCGCGTAAACATATCCTGTCAATGGAAACCCTGGTCCGAAGTATTGTTGACCATTTAACTGATACTTTGTAATTTGGTGCATGTCTTTCATTTTATTACAATTATTTAGCATTAAATGTTGTTAAAAGTTAATTGATAGATCTTTATATTTAAAGTTATTAAGTAGAAAACTAAAAATTAATACTTAATCGTTAAGTAATTAAAAACATTGTCATTTTTTCATGGATTCATTTTTAATTTATTTTTATATAAATAAATTCGATTAAATTGATTTTTATACAATTATATACATATAGAAATTAAAATATCGTAAAATACAGCATAACTATCAACTTTGATAGCTCAACATAATTGTCAATTTACAGTACAATTAAACGAATGCAAATGAAATGATCACAACTTCTGTCAATGCTTGTTGTTTACCCGTACATTCAAATTGGAAATTAATTAATAATTAAAGTATTTAAGTATAGAATTTAAATTGAGTCAAGCTTTAACTAAATTCCATAATTGGTAACATCTATTTTTATTCCTAAATTAAACGAATTTCTAAAGTGTGAGCTAAATTTTGAATAATTCAATTAAAACTACAAAATATCTTTACTCTCTAGAAAATGCTAAATAAAAGTTTAGATCGCATTATAATCGAACAAAACCATAGTTGATTCCCAATTAATTATAATGGAATGTTAATTTTTAATGTATCCTTTCTTCTACAGCATTTAATAATAATTATATTATTAGATTATTAAAAGTAATATTTGGAGATATAGCTATAGATAAAGCGTTTGGAAATCGCCGAAATCATCTAAAATGACATTTCAGTGCTTTTGCTACTTCCAGTTGGATTTGGTGAAGCGCCGCGCAAAGAGCTTGTGGCGCCAGAATAAGATCCTGCGCCGGAATCCTGCGAATTCCAACTGGAACTGTAAAATCCAGAACCACTGCTGGCAGAGTCAGCAGTACTTCCAGAGTTAAGCAAAGCGGTCACCTGTTTGTATTTGGCACGAATGCGTCCCAACTTTTGAATCGTGTCTTCTTCCAGGATATTAGTGTTGGGAAAATTTCGGGTCATTTCGAGCAATGTTTTCAGTGCCGTCACCTTTCGTGCCTTATATATGTCTTCCTTTTCCAATATCGATATCCACGCGTGAACGAACCCCTGATAGTGACCGATCTCTGCAGCGATTTGAGCGCCTTTTCGTATACCAAACTGGTATCCCTCTCTCCAACCCGCTTCTTCGCCCACCGAATAACCGCGTGTGAAACCCATTTGGCGAAGACGTCTGCAGACATTCAATACGCGACAAACAAAAACGAAATCATTTAATACGCAACCATTAAAATCATTTTATTATAGATATATCGTTTAATTGTTGCTTTGGTTTTCTATTTATTAGTTAATAGTGTTAACAAATTAAATAACAAACCTCTGTTCGGCGAAATTAATTTCATCTAAAGCTTCGTTAAAATCTCGTGCCATAATAACAACGAAGCGAACAAACCATACTTTAACATATAATAAAATAAATTAAAAGACTAATAACGCCATCTGTTAATAAATAAAATATAATAATTATAATTACCGCCAAATAATATCATAAAAGTAATCGAAGAGATACTCATGAGAAATGGACGCGTTTCTTAAGAAATTTAAAAATCAGGCAAACATTTTGCCGGCAGACGATAGTACGGAGAAAATAGTGGACAAAAAGGCGTGCTGTAAACCATGGGTTGAGAAGTATAGGCCATCTCATATGAGTGACATCGTATATCAACACGAAGTTGTTTCCATGTTAAACAAATGTATCAGTAGTTCGGCTGATGTGCCAAATCTATTATTTTATGGACCACCAGGTACTGGGAAAACGTCAACAATCGTGGCTTTAGCTAAAGAATTGTTTGGGGATTCGTATCGCGAACGCGTATTAGAATTGAACGCTTCAGATGACAGAGGAATTAATGTGATTCGGTATACAGATATCTATATTTTATATTACACCATAAACTTTAATTATGTTAAAAATGACCGTAAAATATCTACACTGTTAGTTAAACTATTATTTTCCAATCATTTTCTATGAATGCGTTTTAACAGCAAATAACAATAGTAATTAATTCGGTATTAGCATACTTTGTTTTCGGATTTTGTAAAATGCACGCAAAAAAGCTATAATTTGTAAACTTAAAAAATTATAGTTTAACTCACGAGTCAATGCACACGATATTAGCAATACTCGATTAAATATACAAACGTGACCCTCCTTTCGAAATTACATTTGGTATATGTTTCTGATGTTTAATTTTTGTTATTTCTAAATAGATATGTTTTACTAAATTCATTATTAAGTTTTATTGTTGTTGTTTAAAGTTCTAATAAATTATATTTTACTTTCACGTGATTTTTTTAACAATCTGAAAACAAAGTATACCAAAAAACCCCATGCTATAAAAAATAATTAATCTAAAATTTAGAGAGAAAGTGAAGAACTTTGCGTCCACTAAAGTGTCATCAGTGAAATCAATGGTAGCCATTAAAATCATAATATTAGACGAATGCGATTCAATGACACGCGACGCGCAGTCAGCGTTGAGACGAATCATGGAAACCGAAATAAACAGCACTCGATTTTGTCTCATATGTAATTACGTTTCGCGTATTATTGAACCAATAGTATCGCGTTGTACCACATTTCGATTCAAACTGTTAAACCCAAACGTATCGTTGAGTAAATTGCGCCAAATATGTGACGCAGAATCCGTTCAAATCACAGACAAAGCGCTCAATGAATTGATTTCGTTATCGGAAGGCGATCTGCGTCGAGCCATCACTTTATTACAATCCACTGCATTGATTAATTGTGGCCAACAAATCGGCGTTGAATTGATTAACGAAATGTCTGGTCGCGTACCGCAACACTATGTCAGCGAATTGATAGGTATTTGTCAGACAAACTCTTACGATAAGATGAGCGCATTCGCACGCAATCTTATATCCAACGGTTATTCTTGTTCCCAATTTATCCTACAATTACACGAATGGGTTATAGAGAGCGATCAGTTATTGTTGTCTGATAATCAAAAGTGTGCGATCAGTGAACACATCGCTCTCACCGATAAACGGTTATTGGACGGCGCAGACGAATATCTTCAGTTATTAAGCACCGCTTCTCTTATAATGAACACTATTGTTATTTATTAAAGTATAGTTTTTAGCAGATAAAAAATTGGATCATTACACTTCCATTATTCTCAAACCTGCTGTTTGTCATGCATTTTTAAGCATATTTAGATTATGCTATAACTCAAAGCGCCGCCAATTGTCATAAAATTTTTAATTTATGTTTCACTCGTAGTTTCAACTTTTTTAAAAGATTTAAGATTAAATTAATATCAAAAAAACTCAAACTTCGTTCTAGATGTTGACGCGTTATTATTGATTAAATTCTATTGTCCCAAATCTTTAAACGTGTGCCCATTATAGTCCCATTGTGTCCTATTCTTATTTTTTTATGTATTTGTTATGGCCTTCCAATTAAACTGGTTTGAAATAATCTGGTTAACGCCATTTAATGCGTTGCAGTTAAACGATAGTGAAATATGTACAGCATATTATAGTTTGAAACAAAGTAGTTTTAATGCTGAAAAATTCAATTTATTTAAAACGATTTACAATTTTGTTATACAGTACAGTGTTTTTAGTTGTGTTGAATTGTGACCCATATATTACACTACATTATACAGTACACTAAAATAAATATTTGATGTTAGATTAGTCAACAATTATGATTGCCATCACATTTACCATTCAAAAGTTTTACGGTATATATACGGGTAGTATCATAATGGTAACCATGTTTGCGTTACACACACTTAAAGCATTACATTTTCTTAATATATAGTAATTATGGTGAATGTGAGCTCAACGCGTGTCCTATAATACATTTAATAGCGACTCAACATTATAATCATCAAAATGGCGTTCAAAAATAAATTTCTTAATACAGTAATAAAGATACGACAAAAATTTTTCAAATTTGAAACTTTCGTGAATATGTTAATACGTTGCGGTAAGTTATAGAGTAAATGTAAAATAAATCAATGGTACGAAATATAAAAAGGAAAAACTACTTTGGGTTTTGAACGCTATTAATCGCTAATCAATGGTTTTCTCGTCTCGTCTTAAATACTTTATGTTTGTCTTTCATTCATTTGCTATTGTCTCAAAAAATGCTTTATAATTCAAAAAATAAATCTTCAACATCAACAATATATACTAATTTTTCTTCCAAATTAACATTGATTGAAGTAAATTAAATCAAATGTGGATTTTTTATAAATAGTTATACAAAGATAACATATTGCGTACCATTTATTAAATGAACTAAATAATTGAAAAATCGTTTAATTAGTTTACTTAAATTTCATTGATTTCAGTTATTAATGGGTTTAAATAGTTTGAATAAATTTGAATAGTTTTGTTCAATCAATGGTTAATTAACTCATTTCACTGCTCTATTAATTAGATTTAAGTGCAGTTTGTTTACGACAGTTTTATACATTTACTCTATGATACATCTACAGTATATGGCAAACTAATCTATTTGTTCAACGATTAAACTAATTGTTAATAAATAAGTCTTTTTAATAATTACACCATTAATTATAAACAATAACTCATTGGTAATACCTATTCATTCATACAATTCATTAATTAATAGATGCTATTAATACAAATATTCATTCATTTCTACTTAAGTTTCATTCATTATAAAATCATTTACAAAAAAATAAATCATCAAAAATCACTATAAATCATGTATAATAAGGTTTAAAAATAGATATCGTTTCAGTTACGAAATGGCAACGTATTTCAAACGTTTGAAACTGTGTCAATGCTTTGCAGTGCTATATAATGCTTTATATTGCTTTGCGCTGTCGTTCAATGCTTTTGAATGCGATTCACTGCTTTGCGCTGCATTACAATGGTTTTTGGCCGCAATTGTGTGGCTTATGTTCAATGACACACAAAATGAACGAATAGTAAACGAATTATATGTATGAACGCACGATATTTGAGGGTATATAAGGCAATACAATCAACGATAACTCTCATTTGCGTTCTCGCAGCCAACTGTATAGTTGAATCTCAACTCTACTGCAACTAACACTACGCTATGGACAACCAATATATAGCTGTTGATATGGATTGTTTAAACTTGGATAACAACACATCTTCGTAAGTATACGTATACTCATTGATATGTTATATGCTATGATACTGAGTGCTTATGCGATAAACGCTATAAACGTTTGATGTTTCTTGTATTTGATTTGGGCGTACAGTATTGCACACTCACTGTATGCCCATTTG
>JAQIXJ010000411.1:0-35643 GCA_034700185.1 Phthiracarus laevigatus
TACTGTTTACTTAACATATCTGGCGTCGACCACAATCCTCTGGTATGCGTCAGCGAAGTTAAAGTCGGATATAAACCTCAACCAGTAAAAGATTTTAAGTGCAAAAGTGACTTTCGTTGGCTAAACTGCACGTGGATTCCACGGTTCAATCCAATTGAAACCAGTTATACTCTGAGTGAACGCATGCATCCACAGTATGTATAATATAAGTGTTTAGAAATGTTTGCCAATAATTATTTATGCTTTCCATAATATTTTAATCCACAACAAACGGTAAATATTTTGTAATAAATGTCATTTATATTGGGATTTAGGGGTTAAAAGTTTGAGTCGAATCTGATAATACTTTGGCTTTAAAATTTAGGACAAAAAAATCGATTATTTCCGAAGTTTTCTGACACTTCAGAAAAGTTTTTAAAATTGAAAATTTATTCGTTCAGATACTGGAAGTCAACTTTTAAGTGTTAGGTGAACAGAATGAGCATCAGACAAACGCTATTCACTCTCAATTTTTTAGCTCACTTTCTCATTTATGCTTTTGACCATTCCGTCTGTCCGTCCGTCTGTACGTTTGGCAGTCTTATATTGATAAAGGGATTAGTGTTCTTGCAAACACTTAAAAATTGATTAGTCTATCACATTGGTATACATTAACCTGAAAAAGTGAGCCTACCTATGAATGTTTCGTTCTTGTTTAATTAATTGATTTGATTTATTTCACTACATTTCGAGAGGAAGTTTTTCGCATTTAAATATTACGTTGTTATTATAGCTCATTTTGAATAGACAAACTCGAGCCTATCTCTCCGTCTGTCTGTTCCCAGTTTGGTATTAATAAAAATATTTGAGATGTTGCGATCATGTGCTTAAAATTTAATATATTTGTGGCTTAAGTATCATTTAACCTATAAAAAAGTGAGTTATCTATGAATGTGTGGTTTTTTATTTATTGAAAAGATGTGGTTATAGCACTGCCGAAAATAGTTGTAAGTGGGCAAGGATTACATATCCTCCATATAATATCACTGCTAAAAATTTTACGTTTTTACTGATTGGCGAGAATCAGTTCGGCAGATATGAGCAGTTGTATCCAATCGATCACTACAGTATTATTAAACCAAATGCACCTCGAAATTTGATACCAGTCAATGTAACCGAATATTCTATTACACTCACGTGGAGTCCGCCATCAGATATCGATATTGTGGAAGAAGTTCTTGAAAGAATTCTTTATGAAATACATTTAGTAATCATATATCCTATCGGAAAGAATAATTTTTTATATGAACCAATAATTATCGATGGTATTCGAAACTCAACGTATTGTTTAAATGATTTAATACCGAACACTAATTATAATATAAGCATAAGATGCAAGACTATTGACGCGTTAAGCGACGAGTTTTGGAGTGATTATGAATCGGTTATCGTAACTACGGATTCGACGGAAGACTCGCCGTCTAATTTAAACATTATAAATGTTAATCACGACTCCGTTTATTTAAGCTGGTTTTCGCCGAGAAAACCGAATGGCATAATAAAATATTATGAAATATTGATTAACGATAAGATTCATAAACTGTACGCTAATCAGTGTTCAAATGAATGCTCATATAATATAACCGGAATTAGAATTGACAAGTTGTATGAAATCCAAGTGCGCGCGTGTGTCGATGCGTCACTTTGTTCGCAATACACCTCTCAATGGATTCCTCATGAGTGGCAAACACAGCGCATTGAAATTATTAACTCCACGCATCAAACCATTGAAAATGGACCAATAAGTTATAAATTGAAACTGGAGTCGACAGATAATGAAACGGAATCAGCTGTTTATAATGTCAGCGCTGGAACCACTATTGGATTAACGTTATTAATTATAAGCTTAGTTTTATACGGATTGTCGCGTTATATGAATACGAAAATGGATGAAATAAAGAAATGGAATCTTACTTTGCCTCCTGGTTTGGAAGCACCAAATCTGGGCATTAAAGATGAGTTTAGTGAACAAACCGATTTCAATGAAACTCCATTTATTCGCACCGACAGTAATGCTGAAGTTAGCGCCGAAGAGTTTTTTAATTCATCTAAACATAGACACGATTCCGAAGAAACTAATGAAAGTAAAAATACAATGGAAGGTAATTCTCAAAATACAATTCCTATATTTCTTCACACAACAATTGGTAAAATAGGACACGGAATTGTATCATCCAATTTAAGTAACGGAGAAACTCATGTTTCCTCCGACTCTGGAGCAGTTCTGGACCCTAATCGTACGTCTGTTGCTTTTAACGATCCACACAAACATAATACTAATGTTATTCGACCTCTACTTTCTATTGTTGACAAGAAATACAGTAATTCGAGTGGCAGTCGAGATTCGGGATGGAATGAAGAAATGAGCTCAAGCGGTAATACAGACCGGAAAACAAGGCGTCGAAACAATGTATACGCAAACCTTTCACAATTACACACAAAATTTGATGTGAGAAATCCTATTTACAATTCACTGGTCGCAAATAGTGAGCCTTCGCTTTTGGATTTAGCAATTAAAGAAGACGATAATATTCTTAATCTTTCAAAGTATAATAAACCAGAAATGTCTAAAAGTTTAAGCAATGTTTTTCAAAATTCTGGTCCGCACTCAATGGCTAACTGCCAGGTGTTTGACACAAACAATATGTCGAGCAGAAGCTCAACGCGAACCACTTCTCCTAAAAATCCATATTCGAAATATGGAGTACGAGTTCCTTACAAAAATAATAGCGTAATATCGGACTTCAAAAATCTGTCGCCTAATAAGAAAATCGAGACGAATGCCTCGAATTACGTTACTATTGATATGATGAATGGTTACGGCGCTTCGAACTCATTGTCGCCAACGAAAACTCGTTTGGCGCGCCATAAAGAGTGGTCACAATCCAGTTACGACGCAGAAGTATCTTCAACGTCATCGAATGGTGAAAATAAACAAACAGAACTGATTAATCAACCGGTTTTGTATTCAAACACGTCTGGGACTTCCAGCGACGGCAAGAATATTCAAAACAATAGCTTATTTGATCTTAATCATGAATCAAAATCATTCATATCACCTGTAATCGAACCACCATTACCACCATTACCTTCTCAATCGTATGATATATGCGAAAACTTGTTTAATCCTTTTGTTACGCTGTCGGTTGAATTGAAGCCAAGTATGCGAATCGACTTAAAATCTAAAGGTATACCAAATCAAGCATTTTTAAAGAAAAACAATGGTTACGTATCTCACGACTATTTAAATCAAAAAAAGTGCTAATAATCTCATTAAAGCGAAACCTTATATCGTTAAAAATTAGAATAGTCATTCGGCTACACATCCATACTAAAGTAAAAATCGAAATGAAAAACATTTGTGTGCCAATATATAATAAATATATAATAAATAAATAAATAAATAAATAAATAAATATTGTTAACCATTTAAGCTTAACTCAAGCAATATAGCAATTAATAAAGTTTATTCATTAATCGATTCAATACCCAATTTAATATATAAGAAAATACATATATTAAGTATTTGATCAAAAAATGCGATATACCGTATAAAAATATATTGATTCAAATTGAAAAATTGAAAACATAGTGAAGACCCGCATAAATATAAACTGGATTTTAATATAACTTAAAGTCCCATATCGTAGGCTTAGAAATAGTAAAATATTTGATAAATAACATTAAATGGTCTAAGCTTATGATGTAATGGTTAAATCGCAAACTTATTCTTTCCGTCTTCCGATATGACACATACGTGCTGTTAAGTAAATTAAATAAGTTTAATGATTAATAAAATATTTAATGAAAACAAAATAAATATAATTTAGTTGAAATATTCAAAGAATTTAAGGAGCAAAAAGTTTAATGGATCACAAGTACAGAAATATACATATCATAACTTATATAAATACGTACATTCAAGTCTCTGAAATATTCATTATAGTCCATATTACAACCAACAATAAACTTATCAGGAATATTGAATCCAGCATCTAAATTAAATGTTCATAAACGAAATTATTAAAAACTTAAGGTCATGTAAAATTTATATAAATGCATAAAATTAATTTAAGACAGAAATAATCACTTAATATGAGGGTTATTGAAATTTTGAGAATATCGGAAACACAAATAACATCGTTACTTGATTTTACTTGATATTTCATTTACCCAATTCATACTAATAGATGAAAGATCTAATTTAATAAAGATTTATCTTTAGAATTTACTTTCAACTATTAATTTAATAGAATAAAAAAATTTTTAGCTACAAAATTTTTGAATGGCTTCCAATTTTGAGATTTAAAAATCTAAACTACGGTACATATAGGTTTGTGCTCGAACTACATCTCACTAATCATAATACATTTTCCGAATTTAAATTTTATAAACTATTGGAAAGTATATCAAATAATATATACAATATTTTAAAAAGTTGTTATGTAGCAAGATTTTAATTTGTAAACAATGAAGCTATAACTTTTGTCGTTAAGGTGTTAAATACGCTAGTCTTTTAATTTACGTTAATCTTAACTCTATATATACTGTAGAATAAAGTACATAAGTAAAAAAACGAAGTAAATTTAGCATATAATCACAATTTTCATATTATCACGAAAACTAATTGCATATTCAGATTACGATATAATTATATTATTTTTATCTTGAGTATGAAATTTCTTTAAAATTTTTATCTAAATTTATACATTATATATATTGTATAATTAAAACTAAAACTTTATTATATATGAAAATTGAGCGAAGTTATTATAATAATTAACAAGAGAGTGAGTCGCTTTGAAATTGATTTCATTTAATATGTGTTCAGCAAAATTATAAAATTTAAGAAACTACAAATCACAGTTCATCCATAAAATTGGCATTAAAGAAAGAGTTGATGCTTAACTCGTGAATTTTCCTGCTAAAAAAGTTGGACAAAAATCTAACTAACGTTAAAAATAAAACAAATCTTTCAATATCAAACGTATAGCCAAACTTTCAATGCAACATATGAATAGCATTTTGCAATAGTTAGCAGCAGACGTGTGATTTTTAACACTAAACGTCAAACTTAACAAATTTTCACTACACTTTAGCCTTAAATTATTTTTCTTAAGAATAGTATTTTATGACTACCGGTATACTAAACGAAATACTACATCAATTTAAAACAAGAGTCAACTATATGTAAATTTATATATATTTCCTATTCAATTGATCGATATTTACTCTCATCATAAGATTCAATTATTGAACCAATTATTGCTACAGTAATAGGTCCAACATTAACCTAAATAATCGAATACAACTTACAATGCGGTTGAAAACCATTACTCAGTGGCGTTCGTTTAACAAATAAAGTTGCGATTCGAATCGATTTTAATTCGTAACCTTTAAGCAATTCCAATAACTTAACCATTGTTTTTCCGGTATCGATAATGTCCTCAACAATCAGAACATTCTATGATTGCAACAAATAAATCGCGTTTCATAAAACAATGGCATAAATTTTACGATTAAATCTACAGTGAAACATACTTTTCCTCTGAGATGGTCTAAACTCTCGATTCCGCTGACTCTAATATTACCGGAGCTATCATTCTCGTAACTCTTAACTCTAATGAATTCGACGCGAATTTGTTGCGCATCCATACTATCGTTAATAGCCTTCGAATTCCATCGATAGCGATGTAATTGCTTGATCTTCTCTAATAAATCGCTGAAGAACTGGTATCCACCCTTCAGTACGCATAAAGCGGTAAACGATTCGTTATCCAAATCAAACGCAATATCGCACGCAATTCTTTCGATTCTGTATCGCACACACAATAAATTCTAGAGCGTGTATATAATCGAAATGGTTGGACAATGCTTTTTGCTTACCTGTCTTGTATGAAACCTCCGGGAATTAATACATTGGACAAGTATTTGCGCAGATGCTGTGAAATGCAAAATGACTCGAGAGGATAGCCATTAAACTCGTCGGTTATCTGGGAATTTCAAATATATAAGAGTTTCGAATATACCGTATACGGAATTATTGAATCAATAATTAAATAAAATCATACAATTATAGCTGGACTTGAATTCGACGAACCATTCATCATTGTTCACTCGTTTTTGTCATAAGAATGATAAATGCGATAACTTTTTATTACTCTTTATTCCAAGTTTTCCCTTATCTATGATTCTAAAAAAAAACTTTTGTCATAAAATCAAGTTTTTGCTGCTCTACACGTGAATGCAGATTACGATCAGTGTAACTTAAGTTCAAACACCAAACAAAAATTTCAACAAAAAAAATGTATAATAATGGAAAAGTAAACAACTTTTATCAAACAACACGACAGTAAAGAAAAAAGTTAGTGAAATACTAGGTAAACAACGTGTTCAGTCAGTTAAAAATACCGTAATTCGCAGACTTTTGCTTTTAATAGTACTGCGAAACTAGACTTTGATTTTTTGGCATTTAAATGGTTAAAATGCGTTTGATCAGTGTTTTCTGCTTTACCGTATAACTTGTTGCGTATGCTTTTTGTTGATTTTTTTGAAATTATAGTCACCCAAAAATTGCTGCAATTGTTTAAGTAAGATTAACTAATATTTTTATCTATATCCGAAATTTCGTTTCTGTTCAAAATATACTAAAATATACGAGATTTCAACTAAACAGTTAAAAATTCAAAACACATTGAAAGTTTTAAGGCAGTGCTCGTACGATAAGCAGCGCTTAAACGCATGGTTAGTTTAGATAAGCGCACACATACCGTACAACGCTATAGAGCGAGAGGGAGAGCGAGAGAGAGAGAGAATCGAAAATAAATAAGTGGAGAGATATATGCAGTATATGTGCACAGTAGAGATATTTACACTTACGATACGCGCATCCCTTCAAAAACTACTCGACGCTACGATTAATATGGCGTTTAGTATCCTTTTGTCTGTATGTGTGTTTGTGTAGATATAAATATATTCGTTTCGATCAAATGTTTTCGCTATTTAACTGATTATTTCTTTTTTGATCGTAATTGTGTAATCTATTATAATACGCACCATAAGTGTAAATAAATATGAACGTGTAGTATTAAAAATTAAAAACATTATAAAACATGTGAAAAATATATTAATCAAAACAAACGAATGAAAATACATTCATATGAAAGATGAATGGGTTTATATTGATATTAACGATTGGTATTTTGGTGCGATTGTGCGCGTGTTGTTGGGGCTCGTCGTCAACCAATATCGGTGTGTCCACACCTGATCCCAAAATATTGATTGGAAATCAATTGGTTATTAATTGTACGCTTTTCGGTACAACTATTAACTATAATAAAAACCAGTATACTGTCGACTCGTCTATGATTTCGTTTAAATTCAAAAACGATTATTATCCAAGAGATAAGATCACCATAATTAACGAAACAGAGGCCCAATTGAGTGTTAAAAACGCCACAATCGATGACAATGGCATGTATTACTGTTTACTTAACATATCTGGCGTCGACCACAATCCTCTGGTATGCGTCAGCGAAGTTAAAGTCGGATATAAACCGCAACCAGTAAAAGATTTTAAGTGCATTAGTGTTCACTTTCGTCAGCTAACCTGTACGTGGATTCCACCGTATAATCCAATCCGAACCCGATATAATCTGATCGATCGCGTGCATCCAAAGTATGTATAAGTGTTTTGTTTTATTCATCTTTAGAAATGTTTGCTTTTGTTTACCACAAATTATTTATGTTTTCCCAAAATATTTTAATTGACAACAATTAAATAAACGGTAAATATTTTGTGATAAATGGCATTTATATTAGGATTTGAGGGTTAAGAGTTTGGGATATTTAGTCATTTGTTTTTGCCAATTAGAAGCCAAACTGCGCTTTTCTATTGATTTTGTTTATTTGTTTTGAAATGTGATTATTGATGTGCCAAATTAATGGTCAAAAATCATCGTAATACTCTACAGTAAATATATACAGTATATATACTCTGATTTCCGTTAACGCATATTTTTTCATTTTTAAAAAAAGGAAAATTGTTGAGCAAAAGATATAAACCAGTAGCGGGTAAAGCATAAACATTATTTACGCGCATAACATAAATATTAGTACGAAAAAGTTGAAGCAGTTTTATTTGAATTCATGCGTTTAACCTCTCCTTTCCTCTCCTTTCCTCTCCTCTCCTCTCATCCCATGTCTGCGTTCTCTCAAAACTCAGATGGTTTTATATAATTAAATATTTTCAGCCTCTTATTCGCGCTAAGAATATGTTAATTATTTTGTAAAGAAAAAAAGCGAACTGGAGCTCGTCAAACACTGCACCCTTTTTCGCGAAAAAGAAACGTCAAATGACTCGTGATATTCCCGCAGAAACCATTTTACTAAAAAAATAGTCAAAATTGGTAGTAAACGTGATCGTGAATGCGTAACCCATATAAAAATTATTAAAAGCAAATTAAATGAGCCCAGACTGAGCTCAAAAAGTAGTTAAACGGAGCTTAAAATAAATGAATAACATTGTTCATTGTGTATAACATTGAAAATGGTTCGTTCATCGGGCTTCACAACTGTTGAAAGCGGTGCGAATTTTGTTTTGGAAATTAAGGCTGCATTTTCTTCTATTTTGAAGCCCAGACGTTAATTTTATGTTCTCTGCTACCGATCAATGTTATGTTTCAAATAAATCCATTCCTCAATATGCTGTAGATGTATACAGCAGAACCTTTTAACGTTTTTAGATAACAATATAAACAGATTTAACTGAATAATGTTTTTGCTAAGTTTCCACAGACAGCAGACAGATTAATAAAATTTGTTAATTTTATTAAAAACAATATATTTAATTTAAATCATTTATACATTTTACTTGTTGTGCGTTAACATCTTAAAAATAATAGGCAAACAATAAAAACTAATTATGCTTTCGAAACAATTCAAAGTTTTTTGAAATACATTTTCCGAAAATTGATATAATCACTTTAAACGGCAATTAATTAAAAGTTATCGGTATAATCTTTTTTTTGAGAGTTAGACACTCGAGTGTTTGGATTGTTTTACAGCAATCATTATTAAAGCCATTGAAAGCCATAAAGTAAACTAAACGTCTACGTGAGTGTCATACTCTATAGACTATAGCACATTACTTCTACTTAAATATTATTGAAAAATGTATATTTTGTTGTTGTTTTGAAATCATTTTTGAGAAAATATCATTTTAATTGTACCGTGCATTTTGGCAATTAACCGTTTATCTCTCTTCCCTTAATAGTTATATTGTATTATTTACTTAAGTATTTATTTGAAAATTGAAAGTTTTAATATATTCGTTGAGAAATTGTGAGTCAACTTTCAAGTGTTAGGTGAACAGAGTGAGCATCAGACAGACGCTATTCATTCTCAATTTTTATAATTAATTGATTTGATTTATTTCACTACATTTCGAGGGGAAATTTTTCGCATTTAAATGTTACATTATTATTTTATTATTATTGAAAAGATGTACACGAAACCAACGACAGACAGAGACAGCTCGTATATAAGCTTATTTAATATTGTTAGTACATATAACAGATTGTTTTTGGTAATCCCCTGTAATGAGTTTTCTTTACTGGTTGGCTAAACATAGCAGGTTTATCCGGTTTTAAGTGCACGGTTATACAGTATAAGTAGATTTATTCAAACTGTTTCCAAAAAAAGCTATATAGTGCCCCACTAATTTGTTATTTTGTCCTTTAAAATATAACTATAATTCGGGGTACTATAGGACTAACTAACGATATTTGTGACACAAACCCATTAATGAACTTCGCTAATACCTATTAATTTATAGCCTTTTCATTGAGAATAGTGTTACGCTAAACTGGTGGTTACGTCCAGATGTGCGTAATTTTGAGAAAAACGAAATTTCCCAAAAAAAACTTTAATAAATACTTAACTCGTATCAATACTTCAAATTACACTATATTTTCTTTTTTGAGTTTGAGAAGCATGAGAAACAAATTTAGGTAAAAATTTGTTATATTTTATTATAATTATGAACAAAGTAAGAACATTTTACTTCACTTTTTCAAAAAAGTATTTCTTTTGACTTTCTTTCTGTGTACACAGTTTTATATTAATAACGAGACTTCGCTAAATTTTTAAATTAATAAAGGA
Source organism: Phthiracarus laevigatus (assembly GCA_034700185.1). NCBI lineage: Eukaryota > Metazoa > Arthropoda > Arachnida > Sarcoptiformes > Phthiracaridae > Phthiracarus > Phthiracarus laevigatus. Next base: position 10,201 of record JAQIXJ010000411.1, read on the forward strand.
TTTCACATTTTGTTATAATGGACTAAAAACTAATTTATTTGTGACATAAGTATGCATTAACATAAGAAAAGCCAGCTCTCTATGAATGTGTTGTTCTTTTTTATTTAATCAAATCACTAATGATCTAAGTTTTATATGCGAAAATAATTATATATCTTTTCTTTACAAAATTTAGTTTTTATGGAAAAGTACTGAAAAAAAATTTTACCACTAATAAATAAAACGTGAGGATAAAAACATGTAGTATTAGAAACAAAATTCTATTTAAAATTAGAGATCTGGTAAAGTGTTGCCCAATTTGATCTTTTGACGAAAATTCACATATATTTTATATATTGGCTTTTAAATGGAAACAAAAAAAAATATTTACAATGAAACGCAGATTGTATCATAATATCTTTTTAAAATCTTGGCGTGTGTCGTGTTGTTTGTTAAAAATATTGCTAAATAAAGCAAAACAATTATAATTAAATAAATGATTTTAAGAATTTTTATAACGTTAGAAAGGCGTTAAAAATTAGTACTAATTATCTAACGTTATTGTGTTTTCGTCTTTAGAAATAAAAACCTTTGATTCGTTAAACACAATTTAATAATACATAATTTATTTTAAATAATTAAGCATAAATATTTTTTACACTTTGTTAAATTATAAATTAGAATTGCTATGAACTTTCTTGTATATTTAAACATCCCAAACAGTTTTCTTAATTAAATATCGAAAATTATGGCATTTAAAATCCTTTTCATGATCAGTAAATTTTATTTCTTAATTTTGTATCATTTTCTTTAACGAATATCATTCATTAAATTCTGTGTTTTTTTATTCAAAGCAGATACGATTATTTAAACCGTAATTGTGGTCACAGCGACACCGAAAACAGTTGTACGTGGGGAACGACTACAGTGCCTCCATATAGGATTACTGCTAAAAAATTTACGTTTCTACTGACTGGCGAGAATCAGTTCGGCAAAAATGAGCAGTTATATTCAATCGATCACTACAGTATTATTAAACCAAATGTACCTCGAAATTTTAAACCAGTGAATATAACAGCAAATTCTATTACACTCACGTGGAGTCCGCCATCTTATATCGATATTGAGGAAGAAGTTCTCGAAAGAATTATATATGAAATACGTTTATTAATCATACCTCCTATCGGTACAAATAATTTTTTAAATAAACCAGTTATAATCGATGGTATTCGAGACGCAACGTATCGTTTAACTGGTCTAATACCATACACAAAATATAATATAAGCATAAGATGCAAGACTATAGATGCTCTGAGCGACGAGTTTTGGAGTGATTATGAATCGGTTAACGTAACAACAGAATCAGATGGTACTTTATTTTATTTTTAAATTTAAATTAAAGACTAATAAAAGTCGTTTTTTAGTTCCATACTTAGCGCCAGAAATTATTCCAGAATCGTTTGAAGCGGTGAAGAACACGGAAGGAAATCGGAGCATTATCCTCTACTGGAAGCCAATTTCCAGCCAGCATTTTAATGCACCTCAATTTTTTTATCGCATCGATTATGTTCCTTCCGTATCTTTCCGGCGAAATTCCCGATCCGCTAATCATTTGTTTGCAAATTCGATCGATACTTACACTAGTGATGCGACTTATTATTTATTTACTCATATGGATCCTAATGTTGTATATTCGTTTAAAATATATGGTGTCAATGCAAAAGGGATATCGAAAAATTTTACTGAAATCACTGTCGAAAAAAGCGAAAATATTCCGCATAAACCTAGAGATATCGATGTGTTTTCCTATGGCAATGGACGTTATGAGCTTCAATGGAATGAACCTCTTCAGGGAACGCATCCAATTAAAAATTATACAGTATTTTGGTGTCCGAATTTGAGACCGCGTCCATTCCCGTGTAAAGGCGCCATTGACTGGACTTATAAAAAAAACAGATCGATTGCGTTAGAATTGCCAGACATTAAAGAAAATTATCATTTCGCTGTTTCGGCAAACACTATCAACTCTTCATCAGGAATGGCTTGGGCTTCTTGTATAGTACCCATCGATGGAAAGTTAGATAAGATTAGAGATTTATATACCGAAGTTTTAAGCGCAACAAGTATTAAAATAACATGGAAATTAGACTGTCCCGCCCAAAAGAGAGTGGTCGAGGAGTACAAAATTTACTATTGTAAAATAAATCCGACGATTTATACCTCGAAAAATTGTATAGAAAAACAAAATTACGCGACGGTCACAAATAATATGGCGGACAGTCATGTTCTGACTGATTTGGATCCGTTTAGTAAATATAAAATAACAGTGGTTGCACTCACTGACACCGGTCCCAGCGAAACGAGTGATCCGAAATACGCTAATACTATACCAGATTCGCCTGAAGACTCTCCTTCTAATTTAAACATTATAAATGTTAATCACGACTCCGTTTATTTAAGCTGGTTTTCGCCGAGCAAACCGAATGGCATAATAAAATATTATGAAATATTGATTAACGATAAGATTCATAAACTGTACGCTAATCAGTGTTTAAATGAATGCTCATATAATATAACTGGACTAAGAAGTGACCGGTCGTATCAAATCCAAGTGCGCGCGTGTGTGGATGCGTCACTTTGTTCGCCATACACGTCAACTTTAGAAGTGAAAACTACTGTATGGATACCTCACGAAATGCTTCCACCGCGCAGTGAAAATATTAACTCCACATTCACTCGAATTTCGTGGTCGCCTCCAACCATTAAAAATGGACCAATAAGTTATTATCTATTGAAACTCGAGTCGACAGATAATAATACGGAACCTATTATTTATAATATCACCGGTGATCAGACTTATTACTATATGACCACTGATTGCGACACATATACTAATGATCATGTAATGTCATATCAGCGCTATACTGCCAAAGTATTAGCAGTTAATAGATTAGATGACGAAGAATATGTTGGTAATTATAGCGCAAGTACTTATATTAATCCTTGCCTTATACTCGATGACAGCGGTTTTTATTTGATTGGATTAATAGCTGGAAGCGCTATTGGATTAACGCTATTAGTAATAGTTTTATACGGTTTGGCGCGTTATATGAAAGCTAAAATGGATGAAGTAAAGAATTGGAATCTTACTTTGCCTTCTGGTTTGGAAGCACCAAATCTGGGCATTAAAGATGAGTTTAGTGAACAAACCGATTTCAATATCGCGCCATTTATTCGAACTGATAGTAATGGCGATTTTAGCGCTGAAGAGTTTTTTAGTTCATCGAAACATAGACACGATTCCGAAGAAACTAATGAAAGTAAAACTTCAATGGATGGTCCTGTTTTGAGAAACGGAACGAATGAAAGTAATTCAAAATTTCTTCACCAGACAATTGGTAAAATAGGACACGGAAGTGTATCATCCAATTCAAGTAACGGAGAAACGCATGTTTCTTCAGACTCTGGAGCAGAGCTGGACCCTAATCGTACGTCTGTTGTTTCCAACGATTCACACAAACATAATGCTGTTGTTATTCGACCTCCACTTTCTATTGTCGACGAGAAACACAGTGATTCGAGTGGCAGTCGAGATTCGGGATGGAATGAAGAAATGAGCTCAAGCGGTAATACAGACCGAAAAAGAAAAACTAGACGTCGAAGTAATGCAGACGTAATGCCTCCTCAACTGCCCACAAGAATTGATGTGAAAAATCCTCTTTACGACTCGCCACCACTCAATCACATGGTTTGCGCGTATAGTCTGCTCGCGAATAGTGAGCCTTCGCTTTTTGATTTACTAATTAAAGAAGACGATAATATTCTTAATCTTTCAAAGTATAATAAACCAGAAATGGCCAAAAGTTTAAGCAATATTATTCAAAATTCTGGTCCGCACTCAATCGGCCAGGTTTTTGACCCAAACTATACGTCGAGCAGAAGTTCAACGCGAACCACTTCTCCTATAAATCCATATTCGAAATATGGAGTACGAGTTCCTTACAAAAATAATAGCGTAATATCGGACTTCAAAAATCTGTCGCCTAATAAGAAAATCGAGACGAATGCCTCGAATTACGTTACTATTGATATGATGAATGGTTACGGCGCTTCGAACTCATTGTCGCCAACGAAAACTCGTTTGGCGCGCCATAAAGAGTGGTCACAATCCAGTTACGACGCAGAAGTATCTTCAACGTCATCGAATGGTGAAAATGAACAAACAGAACTGATTAATCAACCGGTTTTGTATTCAGACACTTCTGGGACTTTTAGCGACGGCGAGAAAATTCAAAACAATAGCTTAGTTGATCTTAATCATGAATCAAAATCATTCATATCACCTGTAATCGCGCCACCATTACCACCATTACCTTCTCAATCGTATGATATATGCGAAAACTTGTTTAATCCTATGGTTACGCTGTCGGATGAATTAAAGCCAAGTATTAATAGTATGCGAACCGATTTAAAATCAAAAGGTATACCAAATCAAACATTTGTAAAGAATAACAATGGTTACGTATCTCACGACTATTTAAATCAAAAAAGTGCAAATAATCTCATTAAAGTCAAACCAAATATCGTTAAAAACTCGAATGGCTACGTATTCATACCAGAAATCGAAATGAAAAACGTTTGTGTGCCAAATAATAATATTGTTAACCATATAACTCAAGTTTAGCGGCATTTCGCGTACAAACTTGGTTATTATAAGCTCATTATATCCTTATTATATTTACTAAATATTTTTTCGCAATATTTTTGTTTTGTAAATAATCATTAAGTTAAAAAAGACATGAGTTTTGCCTTTTGTATGTTAAACGCAGTGTTTTCCATACATTCGCTCATTTTTCATATTTGTTAAAAGATGTAACGGAGTATCGACACATTATGCCAATTTCTGTTTTTAATTTCTAATTTTAAAGCTAAAGATGTGTGAAATTTATAATTTTTTTGAAAATTAATTTAGTTACTATTAATCGAAAGTAATAATACTTATAAACTTTTTACTCAAAACAATATTTTAGCTGATTTTTTAAAAATAATTTGAATGAATCCGTCATTCCAAGAAGTGATTCCACCAAATCGGGTTCATTACAGATTATATAAAATGCAGTTTACATAATAATTTTCTATTTTATGATCTTTTTTAATCTGAATTCAATTTTAATTTTTCGAATGGAGAAAAAATAAAAATTGTCATATCCTTGCTTTGATTTGAAATTACCGTATTAAGCGAACCGTTCATACGATTTCGGTTAATCATCGGAAAAATATTTTGTTGAATCCATTAATTTATAAATGAAAACATAAATCACATAAACATAGAATCACATTTTATTTGTAAAATAAACATAATCGATATACGATTGTCTGTATATTAGCTTTCGACCCACAAATTCTATATATAATAATAAGTGTAAGCTTATATTTTATAGATTTTATTTTAATAGTTAAATAAGAAATCTATAACAAAATCACACAATGTTTTATATCACATCCTCTCTAAATGATAGTACAAGACTGTAGACTTTAATATGGCATACATTTTGAGTAATTTATACTTAATACGAAAATTATACTAAACAATTTATTTTTTTGGATATTAAGTATAATTTATTATCGGAAATGTAATTCATTTATATTTTTCATATTTAAATACTTCTAGTCATTTGTATGACGCTATAATCTCATTTATATTTTGCATCGTGTATTGAAATCATAGAAAATGGTCGTTTAAATACTACTCAGGATAATTGTATATTTTATTTAATTACTTGTTTGCGTATTTAAATTAGATTATGTAATCAAATTTAGATAAAAATAGAGAGTACAGTATTTGTTATTTTTGTTGGTATACAGTAGTGTTGATGTGCAGTCAATTCTAATCCTATGTGAAGCAGTAAACTAATATTGCAATACCTCTGAACTGAGAGCAATCGCATCATATATTATATCATTCCTACCATTTATTATATTGTTTATATATTGCATTATGTAATGTTTTATTTACAATAATTAGCAGCGCATTATCCATTCATCAATGATTTTGATACATATAAATATATATATTATATATCATTTCAATGCTCCATTAAGATAATATTAAACTGCCTGTTTATCAGAAAATGTTGACTTTGTATATATTTTTGATGATGTAGTTAATTAATTAGTTAATCATTTTATGTGTTTGTTCAATATTGTTCTATAAATTATTTTAGTCAAATAAAGTTAAAATTCATTAAATGTTTAAGTTTATTGCATAAAAGATGCGGGACATTCATTTAGGCTCTTCATTGTCTAAAAAATATTTTCTTTCCTTGTATTCCGAATATTTTTCTAGTGGAAACCTGAAATACGACTCCTTTCTCAAATCTGGTTGACTGACAATATTTTAAACTTTCAATTTCCATTTTTTCTGTTGTTCGAAAATTTCTGTTCCATACCAGCTCTCGTACAGCTTTGAACGAATAATCCGAGTCGTAAAATAGGAGCAAAAATAGAAGTTTGAGTGCTCGCACAAAATGCGAATGTGCTTCAACTGATTAAAAGCGTAAATGTAGGTCATTACGCAAGTTTATTGATTTTATGGACAGAAACCATCTTTTTTACGCAATTCGTTTGTATACAAAAGTTTCAATTCGCACGAAAGTTACCATTATTTTGTGTTTGTAAATAAATATTTTAACTCGTTTATGCTGTATAGTTATTATGTATATTTTTTAAATTAGTTTACTACGTATAGCGTTTGAAACGAAAACAATAAAAATGAAAATGTTATAAATAGAAAGTAAAAACTTAAGTTATATATAAAAAATAAAAAACAAAATATTTACGCGAATTATGTTGAAATTAATGAAAAATAATAATCACTTATCGAAACTGAAAGATGCAATTAATACATATGTATCGATGTCTTCCATGTCTACCATGCAATACAATGAGCCATCGGAGCCATTGGTGTTGACAGACATTCCTGGACCAAATTCCATACGACTTAAGAAGGAATTGTCTCGCATTCAAAACTCTGGTTCAGTACAACTATTCATCGATTACGCCAAATCGATTGGAAATTTTATCTGCGATGTGGACGGTAATCAATTCTTAGACATATATAGTCAAATCTCTTCGATACCGTTGGGATATAATCATCCATCGCTGCTGAAAGCAGCCAGTGATCCGTTAAATGCCATATCATTCGTTAACAGACCAGCGCTGGGAATTTTGCCACCAAAAGATTTTATAGTCAGACTGGAATCAGCGCTGCTATCGATAGCACCGCCAATGCTCAATGAAGTGCAGACAATGGCTTGTGGCAGCTGTTCCGTTGAAAATGCGTTAAAAGGTTCGGTTATTCTATCTTCAGTATTTATTTGCTGCCAATTTCTCTTCAATACAAACCTTGTTAAATCAATTCCTAAAATTGTGTGATATGCAAAGATATGCCTATAATCGATGATCTCTATACATAATAGCCGCTTGCTTTTGGCACCAATCGATGGCAAGAAATGGTTTGGCGCCTAATGCTGAAGATCTTGAGTCTTGCCTAAAAAACCAAACACCAGGTTCGCCTAAATTAAGCATAATGTCATTCTTTGGAGGATTTCATGGAAGAACTTTTGGTGCTCTGAGGTTAAATTCACTAAAATGTTGTTCTAAAAACTTTAAATATTTTCTGAAACAACTATCAGTTGCACGCACTCAAAGCCTATTCATAAGCTGGATGTGCCGGCATTCGATTGGCCGATCGCACCATTTCCAATCTATAAATACCCATTGAATCAATTTACTCGCGAAAATGCCCAAATTGATAACAAATGTTTGGAACAAGTTCAAGATTTGATACGTCAATATGAAAAGAAAGGATTACCTGTTGCTGGCCTTATTATTGAGCCAATCCAAGGTGAAGGCGGAGATAATCACGGTTCGGTCACATTCTTCCGAGAACTTCGAAAAATATGTTCGCAAAATAATGTTGCGTTCATTGTCGATGAGGTTAACAGTTTTCTATAAAAATAACTACATTTCAATTACTGTGTGTCATTTTAAAATTCTAATCGAATTGATTGCATCTATTTTAGGTGCAAACTGGTTGCGGACCGACTGGACGTTTCTGGGCTCACGAACATTTCGAATTAGAAGATGCGCCCGATATCGTTACATTCAGCAAAAAAATGCTAATCGGAGGATTTTTTTACAAGAGTGCTTTCCGACCCGATCAACCGTTTCGAATATTCAATACATGGCTCGGAGATCCTGGAAAGCTCGTACTTCTCGATGAAGTGGTCAAAGTGATAAGAAACGAAAATCTGCTCGAAAGCATAACGAAAACTGGCGTTTATTTGCTGAACAATCTCGAATCACTTCAAAGTCAATATCCAGATATACTATTTAACGCGAGAGGAAGAGGAACTTTTTGCGCAATTGATTTCAAAACTCCAGAATTGCGCGATAAAGCTGTTAAGCTTTTGCACGCGAATGGAGTGCATTGTGGAGGTTCGGGTTCGGTTACGCTTCGGATTAGAACCACACTTACGTTTAATAACAAACATGTGGATATATTTGTCGATCGTTTCAATCGCTCACTTAAACAGTTTAATTAAAATCATTGATTTTTGTAAAGGTTTTATATTATTTACTGTTATATAAAGTTTTATAATTTGTTGATCAAATATTTATGAGCTAATAATGTTTGTCGCCATTGATATAAGCTTATTATTGTAATCATTTCAATTAATTTACAAGAATTTGTTTACAAGCCCTAAAATTTATCTTAATTACATTTTATTTAAATTGCAAACTACGGTCACTTGAATTATTTTCTTCGGTACTACACTAAATATAATCGAATCTTTATTCGAGTGGTCTTCTTCCGGGGTCTATAACTTTTTTCCTCAAACGCCAATCACTCCAATATTGTCCTCCCAACACACCTGTCTCTTCCTTAACGTGATACTGATTACCAGCAAATGTTAGGTTCCAATTAAGCATATCAGCCCTCTTCGACATAAAACCGATTAACGCTCCAATCGCTGCCGCACACGCTCCTACTCCTGTACTGTGATCTGTAATTGAAACCCAGTTTAATGAACAACGATTACCACTAATACGAAATAAGAAAACTACATTTATATCCCCAAATAAGTCCAATGGTAGCGAATCCTAAAGTGCAATTCCATTCATCGTCTTTACCATCTCTTAAATTAGCCAAAGTACAAGTAGTGGCAGCCGCTATCAGTCCCATACCTCCTATTTGGTTAATATTTCAATTTAATAATTAAAATCGCAATACTAGTGTAAACATTAAGTAAATCTAATAATGTTAGTACCGAAACGTCCGACGTGTCCGAAAAGTCTGCCGAACGCCTGCGCATATGTTGGCGATCTGGTACTCACCAGATCCATGGTTCCTATGAAAACACCTGCAAATCAAAATGTTAATCCATTTACCATTGAATCTCATCATTAATTGGATAAAACTATACCAACTCTGGAGCCATAATCAGTTAAATTCCACATTTTCTTGAAACAGTGTTCGTGATCGTAAGAGTCATAGAACGAGTATCGCTTTCGCGGAAGCACGACATCCATTTCTTCGAGTACCATACGTTTGGTGTAATGCGTAAATATGAAACCATCGGATACATTGTATGGCGGAATCCATACTGGCATTGAACTCGGATCAAACTTAACGTCTGGTATAATTCCCATTACCAACCAAATTATTATTAAAACGCTATTCTGTTTGTATTTGTATTGGAAACCATAAAAACAAACAGTTTTTCGCTTTGGATTTACTCGTTAACCAAAACTATTCATAAATAAAATAATACAAACTTTTACCATCAATTATGTTTCATAATTGCGAATATAATTGTTTTTTACGGGTGACCGACACACGCATACGAATAGTTTTTTTTTGGGATAAACAAGGTTTTTGCCGATACAGAAATATTTTCGGTTTGTGTTGGTAAAAAAAAGTTTATTCTTGAATTAATTTAGTGAAAGAGTATTTGCTATTTGCACACATATATGGAGTTTTCTCATTTAGTTCACCAGTTTTTCGTTTGTTTTTCGGTCAACGTGTTCATAGTTTAGGGATTTTAACAATTTTTATTATAATAATGCTATTACTAAACAATTGATATAACTGGCAATGATAACAATTATATTAACTCAAAATTTAAATCTTAACGTTAAAATGGTTAATAACACGATGTGAATACACTTTACACCCCGAAAAAACCATCATATCGCTCAACAATTTAAAACACTTTCATAGCTATAATTACGAAACGTTCCCTAAAACGTTGATTATTGAGAGGCGTTTTAACAATAATTATTTCGTGAATATTTTGTATGAGTGTTTAATGCGTGCCAACGATTTTTAATTGACGATGTAATATGACATTGACTGAAACCATTCACCGGTTATTGTTATCGCTAAGTTTTTTAGCCATTATTTAAGCCTAATTTATTACCCATTATATTATTACACATTAAATCGCGTCAAATATGCGCCCAAACTATTGTTATTCCCATTTTTTCCAATAATTATTTGTAAGTAAACTGTTTTTTTTTAATTTTTTGTTTTGTTTTGTTTTTTCTTTTAAATGGTTAATTATATTTAATATATCAAAAATAGTTGCGATTTTTTGTTTGTTTGGTTAACCACGTTAATCAAAAAAAAATTGAATAGTTTGCCTTAAAATAAACAAATCGGTTGAAAGAGAAACGGATCGCTTCATTCCATAAATATTAATCGCGATTATTACTAAATGTTAATCACAAATAATGGGCAAAATATTATCGAAAATATTTGGTAATAAAGAGATGAGAATATTAATGCTGGGTTTGGACGCCGCAGGAAAGACAAGTAAGCGAAAAAACGATAATACGATCCAATGAAACACTATATTTCCAGTTTTTTGTTAATGATTTTGTGTTTTATATTTCAAACAGCAATCCTATACAAATTAAAAATCGGCCAATCGGTGAACACAATTCCAACGGTCGGTTTTAACGTGGAAACCGTTACCTATAGGAATGTGAAATTCAGCGTTTGGGTGTGTATATTATATCCATCTATTAATATCGTTTGAAATATTGTCTTTTTTTTGAAAGATAAAATGTTTTTATTATTATTTGATAAGTAGGACGTCGGCGGTCAAGATAAGATAAGACCGCTTTGGAGGCATTACTACACTGGAACTCAAGGGCTCATATTTGTTGTGGATTCTGCCGATAGAGACCGAATCGATGAGGCCAGACAAGAGTTGCATAAAATCGTTAACGATCGAGAAATGAGAGAAGTCATCATTTTAGTGTTCGCTAATAAGCAAGACTTACCTGATGGTAGTGTTAATGTTTGTTCGTTTTTTATGTTTCATTGTGTATTAATTGTGTTCAATTTCTTATGATTAGCTATGAAACCTCAAGAAATTCAGGATAAATTGGGTTTAACAGTGACGGGTCTTCGTCAACGTAATTGGTACGTACAGCCTGCTTGTGCCAGCACTGGTGATGGTCTTTTTGAAGGTTTAACGTGGCTTATGTCCAATAATAAATCTTAGCTTTGTATATAATTATTACCAATTTAGATAAAATATTTTCTATCATTTATAAGTCATAAGTTGAGAGCAAATTTTCCTAATTTTTTCACAATATTTATGTTTTTATTTTTGTCTTTCATAATAATAATTATTAAACTTATAAAAAGATGCTCATTTTATTACTCGAAAATTTTCCACAAATAACTTTTGGTTCTAGAAAAATGAAAAAAACTATTTCTTATCTTTTTTGTATGAAATAATTGTAAATTAAAATTTTATCGCATATTTATTTGAATTTTATCATGGATTCAAAAAAAGAGATACTAAGATAGTGTCTATAAGATGTAAACATCTTCGCATTTAGTGTTGAATTTTAATTATATAAATTAATATAAGAAAAAATAAATTTAAATAATTTTGGACATAAAATCATTCCTTACAACTAATTTCAATCTATTTTATAAAATAAAACAAAAAACAAAACGATTTAATGTTTGTGCTTTTTTCGGTATAATTCGTATTTTTAAAATGGTTTAATATAATGGATTATAAGCGTAATACTTGCGGACTCCATCGATAGTTTTATTAGTAGTAACTGAAAACCTAGTGATAATAATTCGAACTTTATTGGTGACATATGAGTTATCTGAGAAAATTTTATTTATATAAGACACCACTGGTGTCAAACTCAAGTCAGTTTCGTATTAGGGTTAATTGAGTGAGTAATATACTTATTATGATAAACTTATCTCAAGTGAAAGCATTCGGCAAATAGCATTAATTAGGAGTCGAGAACCAAAAAATGTAGATAAGAGTCGAATATAACGTTTGGTGTACCGGTATTACTATACATTTATTTAATATAGCAAAACCATTAATTAATAAATAATTGATAAATAATTTTTGTTTATTTCCTATACGTTATTTTTAATACGTTGATTTTGACTTCTAAGATTTTTTATTGAGAGATTATACCGTTACCGAAACCGTAATAAATTATAATTTCGGGTAAAATTTTTAATTTATTTAAACTATAAAATTCTTATTTACATTATTTAGTGATAATATTTATAATATGAGATTTAATATAACAATTTAATTTATGTAAAAACAGTACATTTTGCACTTTAAAAAATTTGTAATTAAATGCAAATACATTTTTGGATCAAATTACAATATATGATCTGCAACAGATTTTTACGTGACTAGAGTCTGAGGTTAGTTTAAAATCCTTTACGAAAAAAAGGATTCATCTTATTCAGTACTAAACACCTCTCCATTTGTCAAATAAAATCTTGTGTTTCAAAAAAAATCATGTCACTGAAACAGAAAGAAGAACTTCGAGCCAACACGGACACGAAGTTATGAATTGTCGGGAATAGTTGGGTCCCCAACCCTTCGCAAAACTAATGCGAAACGCGTTCGGATCGAACGCCCCATCAATAGATTCATTGTTCATTTGTAACTTTTGATAACTTTTAGCCTTATCATAGTCGTACGCGTTTATCGAATAACCAGGTAATACTTTAAAAACGGTCAAATTACGCGTATTCGGCGGATCCAGTGTCGGAGAATTCACAAAAATAGCGTGATTTGAACGATTGTATATCCAAACACAATTGTTATGGCGATTGATTGATACTCCGAAACCAATTTTTTCTCTAGTTTTTAGTACAGATTTATCACTAGGCTTTAATACAGTAAACAAAGGCTCGAGCCATAAGCCTTCGCCTTGTGGTAAATGCGAGAACACGTTGATTCCGTTATTGTAAACTGGGAACAGTCTTCCAACTCTATCACGATGTTCCCAATACGCCAATGCACACCACTGGCCATTACGACAGTTCCACGTGTTATTCACTGATGAACAATAGTGATCTTGCATTGACCCTTCAAAATAATAAATAAATCATTAAATGTCAATCATTTTCAATTAGTGATTGAAAAATTACTGCTAACACTATGTAGTACGGCAGTGGAATTGGAGATTAGCTCCGGTAATGGGATGAAAAAAATTGTGTTTGCTGGTAATGAAACGGTAACGAATTTTTTGCTCGCGGTAATGGAACGATAGTGGTTTTTGGTTTGAGTTTACTTGTATTTATCAAAAACAAACATTGTTATATTTCAATATCAGTTTATTAATACTAAATGTTTAAAAAAATAATCAGCATTTTTTTATTACAAAATTACAAATTTTTACGTAAAAAAAGGTTTGATTTAAACTGTGCTGTGCTTAGTAGGCTCGCGAACGAGCCCCCGATTTGTCATGCCCCGACATTTTTCCTCGGACCTTAAAGTAAAAAAAGGGATCGGTCGGGCTTTAGAGAAAAATATCCGACTTTTATCCATTCCTAAATTAAAACAAGCTCGTTAAGGTCATAATATCCGACTTTGTAAAGTAAGTTTCAGTTAGTTTATGGTCGCTCGCTTTCTTCGTTCGCTCCCATTACTTTATATTATAAAGTTGTATAGTGTATAAAATGTTATTTGCCACAGTAATCTGTGTTCTATAATAAACTAACCCCATTAGCAGCAGATGCCACTAAATCCAGATAAAACAACTTTGTTTCTGCATAGACTGCAGATGTAACTTTAATTTTAATTCAAATTTTGTCATTTTAACCTGAATGCGCTCCTTTTAACGTTGAACATTTAACCTTTTTGAGCCTTAAAATCATTTTACAGTCAATTTGTGCAAATTCCAGGGAGTTTTGACCCGATTTTTGACAATATTTTAAGGAGGTTTATGCGTTTTAGACCGAATTTTTATTCTCATTTTACCCAATTTTTTACCCTACTCGTGGTCTTTTCCACCTTATTTTTTGTCCTTTTTTGACATGAAAATCCCTTAATTAACATGAGAAATCGGTTGAAATCCTTCAATTAATAATATAAACAAGAGGACACACATATAATGGCATATTGAACCAGATTTATTCATATTTATTAAATTTCATATTTATTAAATCATAAACTTGAGTTAAAAAAATTCATTACAGTACTAAGTTAGTGGAGAAACTGAAAGTGGAATCTGGCAAAATGTTTAGTTTAAAAAATGGTGGGTTATGGAGAGGGGACAAACAAACATAAAGACACACGGACATCTCAATCATATAATGTCAAATTTTCAATATGCCATAAAAATAATTTTTCGTTTCTCCCTCTCCCTCCCCTCTATCTCTGTCCGCAACAATATAAATTTATGTCACCCTCTGCTATAATACTCATTTGTACTGTGATTTCCTAACAAATATCTAAAATGTATTAACTACAGTATTTGATAAAATTGTTGTAACTAAGTGTTTCTTGAGAAAGTGGGAAATAATATATAACGGGAAAAGTATAGAACATAATACGTCTAATATATAATCGTTAATCGTTATACGGGCTGTTAATAGTTTATTTGAATTAAATATATATATTTTTTTATGAACGATAGGATTAAGCTTTTTGGCTTAGTGTCCCAGTTGGGTGTCATAGATAACATATTGAACAAAATCCCTTAATTAACATAAAGAGGTGGGGCAGACGGAGGGACATACCCAAATCCATATATCTGCATTCTGAAGTCAGATAAAAAAGAATTTTTCTATTCGACAAATTGATTACGTAAACGAAGTTTGGTAAATCTAAATTATAATCTTAACATTAATAGAACTAAATCAAATCAGATTAAACATTAAAACAAAGTTTTTATTATGTAATTAAGTGAAAACAAGGTTTAATAGTTGTTATTTTGTCAGATAAAAGAACTCTATTAAAACCTGATGAAAGTGAATAAAATATTGTTTTTGCTTCAAAATAAGATGATTTGAATAAAATGCGGTTTAATCACTTATTGCATAATTTATAAAATCGGGTTCGGGTCTGAGAATTGACAGTCTAAAGCAGATCTTTATAACGAGCGGCTGACTACTGGGCCGGAAGGGATTGGAGACTGACACAAACGAATACAGTACTCAAAATAGGATATTAATCAAACAATGGAAATTTCAATATGTCATAAAAACTAATGGTTTGACTTTTGGCAAACCAAACCAAACCTTATTTTTCGTTCTTAAACAGACCAATTTAATCAATTACATAAATAATTATGTAAACCAATCCAAACCAAACCAGATCATTAAAAAACTATAAACCATATATAAAACTTTATTCCGTTAACATGATTTCAAAGAAATTTTTTTTAATAAATTCTTAATTATTAGCGTTATATTTCAGTGAAGACTTAACACAATGAAAAGGTATTTAGACATTAGAAATGCATTCACTATTAGATGTTTTTAAAATTGATAAAATTACTTTTATTAGAAGAATTACGCTTACGCGACCATTATATATGTATACTCTAAAATTATTTATACTATTTTTTGTAAATGGTATTCTTATTTTAAGTATTTTCAAACCAATCCAAACCAAAATTTAAAGACTTAAACCAAACCTAAAATAGTTAAAACCATTAACAAACCATTAAAAACCAAACCATTAGCAACTTTAATAAAAACAATAGGACTGACAAAGTGAGCGCAAACATCCACAGTATACAAAAAAGCATACAAATTTGCGGACAAACAAGTAACGGTACAAACAATACTGTCATAAACTAAAAAACTTGAATAAATAAATCGTTTGTGTCAAATCTGGGTGTACTTTGTGAAACAAATCACTTAAATCTAATTTTATTTTTGGTCAATTTGACTGATTTATTAAATATTATGCATTAACTAGTGTTGTTTCCACTTTTAGAAATTCAAATAGAAATACGGAAAACATTTCTATTTCGATTAAATTCAATTTAAATTAAAAAGATTTGAAAAATTGAAATTAAAATGCAATTGAAATTATTTAAAAATTAAAAATCACATTTAATAAAAATAATTTTTTTCTAATCATATGTTGATTATTTTATGTAACCAATCAACTAAATATTTAAAACCATACAACTCTTATTTTAAAAGAAAGCTGATTAATTATATTCGACAAAAACGGCTTTGTCCTATAACTAGATTAAAATTTGATAGATTTATTAGAATAAAGATTATATTTGCCAATGATTACACAACGTGATAATCTGATAATACTAGTTATAAAAAGTGTTCTATCTATTTCGCTATTCTCACAATGTATTTATAAATCTATTATAAACACTTTAATTACATTATAACTTAGAAATACACTGTACACAAATTACATTGTAATAAGAGGAAAACTATAGGGAAACTATTTAGTCTTCAATAATCACATAACTGATTAAAAGGTCGTTTAAAGCATATTCACAACTAAATATAATTAAAGAGTTTGACAAAATTTAAAATTAAAATGTAAATCGAAATATAATTATCCAAATTTTTATAAAATATAATTTAAAAGCAATTGAATTAAAATAATATTAAAAATGCTAATTGAAATGTAATCGAAATAAGCGTATTTAAAAGTATTGAAATCGAAATGCAATTGAAATTAAAAACTCATATGGAAACAACACTAGCATTAATACAAATACACGTATCATTTAAATATGAATGAAAGATAAGGATTGCATCATATTTTTATTGTAATTTAACACCCGTTTTATAGCTAACGAAAAAATAGAAAAATATTTCAATTCATGAATATACGAGTACAGTTAACATTTATTATTTATTAATCAGATTTATTCGATAATAATTGTTTGGATTATTCGTATAATTAGATAATTTGATTTATTTGTCGCCTAAGTTTTCCCCTTGTTTTCACTGGTATATGTTAAATCAAAATAAAGTACAGTATAGGTCAGACATAATCAAATTAATCAAGTTTTACAATACTAATTTGGTAACGCATTGTTAAAATTACAATTCATTGAACGCAGTCAACTCGAAACAGAAACAAGTAATTCGATAGGAAAAGCTATTTGTTAACAGTCTGTCAAAATATTAGTCAACTAATATTCTCGACTAATAAGGAATAAGCAGTTTAAACAGTTTTTCAAGTTTACGCACACAACGTTTTAACTGAAATATTAAACTATTATTAATATTTATTGCATTGAATGTCTGAACTGGAAACTCGTAAACAGTATTCAAGTATTAATAATTCACTAGAAAATTGCAGTTAAACTGAAAACTTTTAATGTCTGGCAGACTTGATGTCTGGACGGCGAACGAAAACCTCGGCATATTTTCTATTGTTTTGGACACTAATGTACCGCAAAAAAGCAGTTTTGAGAATAGGCTGTTATATCCAGCAAATGATGAATAAGCAAACAATAATTATTGAGCCAAAAACATGTGACGCCAAAAGAGACGCAAAGAGACGCCACTTGAGTCTACTGTTGGCGTCTCACGACTCGACAATTGGACGCCAAATACAACACAAAAACGATAATGCAGTGAATCGAATACAACAGATAATGCAAACATTTATTTATTGTATATATATTCTAGTGATTCCTATCACCATTCCTAGCATTGCTATTCCTATATTCACTGCCATTTCAATTCAAATTGATTTAATCAAATACCTGTTCCGTAAATCTGACTCCAATGATAAGGATTGATGCAAACGTCCATCGAATGGTTGTTTGAATTACACCAAAATAATGGCTTAATTTGGCCGCAATGTCTCAGTTGTGGGAATCGCCAAACGCGACAGCAAAGCACGTGCGGAGCGATCGCTATCACTGATGCTCTTCGGCGTACGTCTTCGTTGGTAACCATCACGCAATCGGATGGTTGCGACCCATTGCTATCAATAGCTCGCAATAATGTCTGCAAATCACTTTCCTTAAGTTTCTTAAGCATTATATGCGTGAGAGCGTACAGGTCTTCGTCCAGACAATCGGCGGTCAGCTGTCTGTTGGACTCTTCATTATTTAAATTGCTAGTTGTAGTGGTAGTTGTCGTACACTGAATTCGTTTTTTCCACAAACGCTTAATATATTGACTCTTTTTTGAACAAAACATTAATGTCAGACATTAATACGTGCGAACGCTTCCAACAGTGCGAACCATTCTACCCAAATATTGTATTGAACCAAACATTTAAATATCACCGCCAAAACTAATTATCAATAAAACCATTCGCCAAAACAAATAATAATAATAACAATAATAATAATAATTAACAAAAATAATATGATGAGTATATAAATGGTGGTAAACAAAAAAAAGTTTTTACTAAAATCCCAAATGATGTGATTCTCACATCCGATACAATGATAACAAAAAAAAATAATAATAAAGTTTTTCAAATATAAGCAGACATAGAATGGTTTGTGCACATATTATATTATTGTCTGGTTGTTGTGTGCAGTACATCAACAACAAAAAAATATCAAATCTGCTTTGAAAAGACGAACTGTTAGAATAGCGCACAACAGAGCACACATCTAACTATCGTGAAAAGTTTTAAACAGAGAAAAGCTAACATTGCATTAACAGATACAGTATACTGTATAGACGAATCACACGCACAGTGTTATTACGTATACACTGTGCAGACAGACTGCTGCGTGCGTTAAGTGTTGCCACACAGCGATTAGTAATCAAGTAATCCTCAAAAACACTCACCAATTAATTATAATATTTGTGTAATGATTTTGAAAAATCAAACATATGATTACGATGTAATAGCATTAATTGAATTCGTTTCAACCAATGCATGTTTCAATGCGTTTCTATAATGCGTGCCATTATTTGTTTGAATGCCAATTATATTGCATTACTATTTAATTGACAAATAATTAAATCGTAATAAACAAATGGATTACACGATCGAAACGGTGGAGAAACTGATATACGAGTTGTATCACACGTCACACGGCGGACACACTCACAGTGATTCGCACTCCCAATCAGAAGCCAACCAATACCTAACTTTGGCTCAATTATCGCCGAATGCGTGGCACTTTGTTTGGACACTTCTCAGCGCTAATAAGCCATTAGAGGTTCAATATTTTGGCGCAAGCACTCTATACATCAAAATCGCCAAATATTACCACGAATTAGATCAAAACAAGCTGTCATCGTTGAAGTCGCAACTTTTACAGACATTAATAACGTATCTGTCGATCGATGGCCGAAGAATAGTTGAAACGCGAATATGCGTTGCATTGTCGGCGTATGTGATTCACACGATCAGCAATATATGGGAGAACGCGATCGACGACCTCATCAATACATTACAGCCAAACAAATTGAATCATTTGCCTATGAATCGTGTGCTACAAGTGTTAGTCGATCTCTTGTATATAATACCCGAAGAATTTCAAACCACTCATTTCACTCAGAATCAACGTATTGTTACGCGAAGCGCTTTATTAAAGTCTTGTGATCAAATATTTTCGATAATTTACGCGGTTTTGTCGGAACAACAGATGCCCGATGAGCTGAAACAGTCAGCGATTAAATGTTTTGCAAACTGGTCTGAGAAGACGGGACCTCTTATAATGACCGATAAACACGAAGAATTAGTAATACTAACAATGCATGCGATTTGCAATGAAAACCTGTGTCAGACGGCAGTGGAAGCCATCACTAGTATATATTCGCATCCAGAGATGCATAAACAACCCAATTCTGTACTAAAATTGATTGATAAAATGGTTTGTCTGGAAACGATATTAAACAAGGCTATAGTGGAGGCAAACAACGATATGTGCAATAACATATACACTTTATTTATTCAAATCGCAGAAACACATTCGCGATTACTTTTAGATACGCTGATCGACAGACCGGAACAGAGAGATAGTATACTGAAGCTAATTAGTGTTATACTTCAATGCAGTTCGACACCCGGTTATTATCCGATTGATGAGACGTGTAGCGAACAGGCATTCAATTTTTGGTATACTCTTCAGGACGATATCATCGCTTCAGACGAGGCCAGAATAGAGACATATTTGGCACTATTTAACCCATTATTTCAATCACTGATTGACGCGTTCCTAATTAAAGTTCAATATCCACCCGACGATGCGTACGAAAACGAGTGGAATAGCTATGATAAAGAAAGTTTTCGCTGTTACAGGCAAGATATTGGCGATTCGTTTATGTATTGCTATAATATATTACGGGTGACAATGCTCTCGAATTTGATCAGTCATTTTACTTTAGCGGCAACTCAACTAAAAGCTAGGCTTAATGTTTCCCATTGTAAATCGTGGCAATATTTAGAAGCGGTTATCTATACATTTGGCGCTATCGCCGAAAATGTAGATATCGATGAAATTGTGTATTTGCCCCAAATATTTAATGCTTTACCAAATATACCGTTCGCTCACTCAACTTCTCCGAGACTGTTGTCGACAACAATGGACACTTTAGCCGCTTATGCCGAATGGATTTATAATCATTCGAGTTTTCTTCCTAATGTGATATCAATATTGATGATCGGTCTTAAATCACATCAATACGTTACTATTTCAGCCACTATGGCTTTAAAGGATATAACCAGAGAATGCCAGTTAATTATTAAGCCATACGCTGAACAAATATTGTCGATATGCGAAGAATCATTGCGACCAGAGTCTCATTTGAAGACGAAAGAAAGATCGCGACTAATGTGTACAATCGGTTTGGTTTTGTCTGTGTTACCGATTGACACAATAATGACATTTATTAATACGCTTATAACACCAATATTAACTGATATTCACAATATAATCAATCAAAGTCAACAAAATGAAATGATTGATAATAATACCGTTAAATGTCACGTAACGTCCCAATTAAGTATGTTAGCCATGCTTTTTTCGACATTGGATGTCAATCTTAAAAGAATTGATTTAGAAGAAGGCGATCAATTAGTGATGAAGAATTTAATAGATCAGTCCAATATAACCGAAAAGTCTCTCCAACCTATTTATTTAATTCTCGAAAAGGTATGCGTTTTACACCATAAACATAATATGGCTGATAATTTTTACATACTGTGGTCTGATTTAATGATTGCATGCACGTTACAACAATCAAAATAACTAGTGTTTGTTCGTCATTATGCTTTACAAAATTCGTAAATAAAAACCTTACATAATGTTTAGTAAATAATCGAAAAATTGATATTTGCTATTGTATTATATTTAGAAATTAATTGGTACACATTTAGTTAACTAGACATTTTGTGTTTTTGTTTTTGTTTTTATTGCCATTTAATTTTATCATCTATACTGTAAAACTACAAACAACTCCACTCTATTTTAGAATTAGGTTATAATTAGGATTTACTTTCAATGTATTAGCACAAAAAATATAGCAGAGAGACAGAGAGATTACAAATTATTCTGAGAAATTCTTAAACCCTGAAAGATTTCTTTATAAAATTCATATACAATATAGAGCTCGATCATTAATTAATATGAAATTGTTGTTTAGGTGATGCCTCTATTCGCAAATATAGCATCGAAATGGCCAAACGATGAACTTATCGCGGAATCTCTTTGCGAATGTATTAAAAAATCAGTGACAACATTGTTGGAAGACATTAAACCGTTGATGGGTGATATTTTACAGTTACTTCTATTCCTTTATTCTAATTTACCTCAAACCACAATTCTTGACTTATCAAAGCAATTAATAGTACTGTTCGGCAAAGATTCACAATTAGAACAGCCGTTAATTAATTACTATATAGAGCTTTGCAAACACACGATGAATATTTGTGAGCAAAATCTGCGACAACAAACAGCACTGATTGAGATATTTTACGCGATGTCAACGCACATACTGAAAAAAATGTCCCATTTCTATCGCTACCATTTATTAGACACGTACACACTATTTCGATGCGCTTTATCTTCTTTAATATTACCGGAGAAGCCGACAGTGCGATACTGTTCCGTATTTATAAGTGAATTTATTAATAATAGCCGCGTTAACGAAGCCATGTTTAAGGTTATTAACGATGAATTGGAGAATCTGGTTGGACAGGTATTTGCCGTAATTGGTGGCACTTATGACTCTCCGCGATGCGTTGTCGAACATATGGCCGATATTATTATGTCTTTAAACCAAAAATATTTCGACAATTTCTGCCGTTCGTTGAATCAATTTGTTCAGAAAGAAGGTTTTCCTACCAATCATATCAATCGCGAACAAAAAGAGCATTTCGTGCGCCTTATGCTCAAAGAAAGGAAAAACAAGCGTAAATTAAAGGAAATTATAAACGAATTAAGTTTAATGTGTAGAGGTTTGATTAACACCGAATACGGCAATCAATTGATTAAATTGCCGTTTTAAATCCATTCATATTTTTAATATTTGATATATAAATAATACAAATTTGTCGTTATTGTTTTGAAAAACAATAACATTTCCTATGAAATTTAAAACGTAATTTAATTTTTTCAAGATTGACTTTTTCTACAATTTCTTCTTAAACTTAAAAGTATATATTAATAAAACATCCCATTTTATAACCGTATACTACATTAACACTTGACAACTAGTTGTTATTTTTGCTAAGAGTATACGTTTTAATAACTTAAAAGTATGGATACTCCAAATTTTTTGTAAGAAAGTTTTATCTGCTGTTATTATGTTAATAGCTGTGGTGGTCTTTTTTATTAAAATCAATTTTTCTAATATTGTTATTTGCATTTAATAGTGGAGTGCGCGTGTATGGGAAAGTACGCTACACATTAATCCTCCAAAACTCCTACAATTCTTTAGTTATTATTTTAGTATGAATTCTTAATCCTTGCAGATAATGTACTAATAACGATCCTATAGTACCGGTACTATACAAAAATATAAGCTTATATTCGCTCTGCATTCAAATAAGCATTTTAAAAAATTTTATTTGTTGCATCCCAAAAGTTTATATTATTCGCATTCTCGCTTTTATTAAAAGATAGGTAATTTTGCATGTATACTATTAATCACTCCGTTTTTACATAAAAACCATCAATGCTTGAATTGGTTCTAAAATCCTTGTAAAGTGCACTATAAACTGAACTGCTAGTGAGCACAGTTATAGTCTTTCAATCGTGAAACATCTTTGACGAATTAAAAAAGCATATGTTTATTAATAATATACAAAAATATCTATGACTGTTAGGTAAAAAAGCTAAGATACTATTTCTCTTTTGTTTAACTATGAACTATAATTAAGAAGTTTACGAAGATATTATTCAAGTCAATCGGAAAACGTCAATCTTTTAATAGTTATTATTACAGTAATTTATTTTGAATTTAATCTGTTATGTTTGATTTAATTTAGTTTAATTAGAAATGTTATTAGATTTATCTTATTAGTTTTTATTTAATTTAATTTAATTTATTTTAACGCGATTTCTGTGTGCAAAAAAGTTACTTTCTTTGAGTCAAAAAAACCTAAATGAACTAAAACTGTAATCGCTTGTAAAACCAAATGAACTTAATTAATATTAATTAATTTTAGTCATATTGATTACGAAAAGATTTAAACTATTTTTTTTTCTTTTTTAAAAACTTGTATTTTTCTTGAATATTAATGAAATAAATAAATTTAAGGTAATGAATCACTAAATTGATGTGTTTTTTATAGTTTAAAATCGATTATTAAAAAACTATTAATTTAAACTACAGTATAATATATAAACTTTATTTCAATCATGACGTAAAGTTTGTTTAATTTTAATCGATTACTCTCTCGCTATATTTATAATTGTCGTTTCCTTGAAATAATACTATTAATTATATTTTTAGGGATAGTAATCGTTTGTAAAAGGATTTGTTTTCGAAAACACTTATCTTGATATAAACATTTAGTTTAAAATAGTTTTGCTGACTAAACACTATTGACAATAATATACGGTATATATTAATCTTTTTTTCGGATCAATATTTTATTGACATAAATATATATCCAAGTAATCTTTTTCTCTGATCAATAAACAATCCTAAATGTTTCGTGTTTTTCCGTTATACGATAACATTTTGATAAAACATTTACTGACTGCAAGAATGAACATCAATCGCTAAAATGTTTGATTCAATTTTATTTATCGTTTTGTCAATCGGAAAATAATACAATTAAAAGCAATTCAATGAAAACTTATTTTCGCAAATATTTCACGAACACGATTACAATTTTTGTTTGCAAAAAGCCAAAATAGATTACATATTTTAAACGTAACATTTTCTTGAATTCCAAAAGTTTTTTTTATATATTTAATTATTAATTTTATGATAGAAAATAGCAACAAAAAGCATTTTTAGATTTTTTTTGTAATTTAAAAAAATTTCCACTGGCCTCTCATTAATTTACGTATATTGATCTTTAACGTTCAATCATTTAATTGTTTTGAGCGTTTATTGTGTAAATTTTAAATTACTTAAATGACCTCTGACTCATCGGTTTGATTGAACTATGAGCATGGTTTCCCAGACTTTGAAGATTTTTTCGGGGGCAGGCTGATTCGGGGGATTCAACCTCATCGGGTTTAAGCGACAATTTTTGGTTTTGGCAAAAATCCTGAAAAAATTGCCATTTTATGACTTCATGGGGGGGGGGGGTATTCCCTCTGGAACACCCTGACTATGAGTCATATGTGCCAGTTTGACCCTTTAATTATCAATTACTGAGTTGAATCAATTTTTAGAAAAATTTGGCAAAAAACTCAAAAAAAATGTTTGAACTATTAGTTACCAATGATTTAAAGGTTATACTGCTATATACGACTCATAGTTCAACCAAATTGATGAGTCAAAGGTCAGTTTTATTAAATCACTAGAAAAAAGCCCACCTTCGGTGGACGATTATTGCTTACGTTTTTGTAAATGGACTCCACCAGCTCATGTCAGACTCCCACCTCCCATGTTGGACACCACCCGCCAATGTCAGACTCCCACCTCCCATGTTGGACTCCACCCGCCAATGTCAGACTCCCACCTCCCATGTTGGACTCCACCCGCCAATGTCAGACTCCCACCTCCCATGTTGG
>JAQIXJ010000412.1:0-35526 GCA_034700185.1 Phthiracarus laevigatus
CAAAAATTAATTTGTAAGGGGGGTTTGAATAGATAGGGTTGATTTTCCGGTTTTTACATATTTTTATGTAAAAAATGAATAAACCCCCCTCAAATAGGGTATCACTTGATAGGTATTTAAGAGATCTAACTTATGATACCAGCCACGCCTCCCTTAGACCCCCCGTTCCAGAGATAAAAAATAATTTGTGTTTGTAAACTTAAACACATGGTAACACATGGTATTTTAACATATGATTTATATGATAATAGCTGACACATCACATTATTATAGAGGAATAAACCACTTCTTTGAGGTGAGTTTATTAGGTTTTTTGAAGGTTTATTGTTAGTCCGGGGTACCTGCGGGGCTCAAGACTTGTACCGTTCGGAAACGGCTAAGGAAATGCAAATACTACATACTTTTTCATTCTTTACTCGTCTTTCCTTAACACTTCCTGCCCTGACAGGACACTTGGCATAGATCCCTGGCTAATAAGTCCGAAAGGTAGCCATGACAAGGCCAATAAGTCCATTGGCAGTGCAACAGGGGGAGCCTTCAAAATTAAAAAGAAATAAAATTTTGAAAAATAATAGTATAATTTAAAAGATTTATATTATGCATATTAGTTATTAATCATGCTTATTGGTTCCGTTTCAGAATCTTAAATCAATATGTATAATGTTCGAAATGTATTTGACGTTTTTGTAGAACAATATAGCACAAAATTTAAGCAATTACCTACAAAACCAATTATTGAAGAACGAGATTTAGGAAATCAATTGTTTTCATACTTTCAACAATTAATCACATCAAACATAGAGACAATTGAGACATTAGAATATTGTGCCGACTACGATTTAGAACAAGATTGCGATGATTCTGCTCCTGAAAGCGATAGTGAATTTGATTATGAGAGTGACGAAGAAAACGACAAATTTAAATTAAATCTATCCTTTAATGAAGTAGAAAACATTCTTGATTACAATTGGACAGACCAAGGTAGACTAAAGAAAAGAGAATGGGACAGCGTCATTAATCGTTATAAAAAACTAAAAGGCATCGGAAAGAATCATCGAACACAATTTATTGCTAGACTGTTAAAACGTGTCGGAAATGGAGGCAATTATCAAGATAAACTAACTAAAGTTTCTAATTATGTCTATGCTGAATTTAGAAAAGCGCGCGAAGACCTCCTGCCTGTTCACGATAATAATATACAAACATGGGCTATAAAAGCAGCTGAAGAAATTAACTTTAATAACTTCAGAGCTAGTGCGTTTTGGCTTCACAACTTTAAGAAAGCTAATAAAATAGCTTCAAGAAAAGTATCGAAAATAGTCAGTGAAGATTATAATGATAAATTACCGCACATTTACCTATCCGCACTTGATTTCGTCGAAAATGTCAATAACAATTGTATTCTGCAAAATAATCGAATTTTCGAAATAGAAGATGAAATTAACGTAACTAATAACTACACTTTGTGGAGTGACAATGAGCATACGCAAACAATTGAGTTTACACCAGAAGAAGGAATTTTCCCAATTTCTTTATAACGTGATCAATTTGTAGAAGAACTTTAATTTCCAAAAACCTATTGCGGAGAACCTAAAAAACGAATAAAAACATAACATATGCGAATGTATGTAAAAGGGAATTGAGAAACTACGATAGAAGATGCTATAAAGACCATTCAGTTGTCATTCTGCATCGGATAAGTACGTTCGAGTTGAATTTCAGCATAGTCCACATGTTCAGTGTATATTATGGATGAATAAAGCACCCTTATTTAATAAAAACCAATATTCAATTATGTCCTGTTTGGCATTTATTGATAATATTTATAACAACTAATTGTTATGGT
The DNA here is from genome assembly GCA_034700185.1 of Phthiracarus laevigatus. Taxonomy (NCBI): domain Eukaryota; kingdom Metazoa; phylum Arthropoda; class Arachnida; order Sarcoptiformes; family Phthiracaridae; genus Phthiracarus; species Phthiracarus laevigatus. The sequence continues at coordinate 1,847 of JAQIXJ010000412.1, forward strand.
GATGAATCAATTGTTCGTCTGCAAACACATGGCCACTCAAAATCATGTTTAAAATTTTTAAAAAAAGAGATAAAGTTATTTGTAGGTTTGATGCCTTCAACTTTATAACGTTAACCATGCGATTGCGACGATTAGGATAAGTTTGAAAAAATTTATAACAATATTCGACAAAAGCTGAATGATTTGGAAAATCGACAAAAAATCATTCGATAATTTTTGTGAATCAAATATTACGTACGAAGATTTTGTGTACTCGATTCGAACACAACTCAAAAACCCAAAAGTCTTTTTCAAGAGGGAAGTAAAAAACATCCGTGTCAACGGGTACAACGAAAACATACTAAAACTACATATAGCTAATATCGATATACGGTTTGTTCTTGACCCTTACAGTTTTGTGCAATATATTCTTAATTATCTTAATAAGCCAGATAGAGGAATGTTAAGATTGTTAAAAGAAGCAGCAGATGAGATTAAATCATGAGAATTTAGCATACGCAATAGATTGATTTATTGTGGACAAATATCTAAATGTAGCGGAATCACCATAACAAGAAGTTGTTTTTCATTTACTGTCAATGGATTTATCGCGGTGTAGTCGTGCTCATGTTTCTATAAACACTTCGGAACCAAAAGAATTATATAAAACGGTGCAATTGGAGAAAAAATTAACTGAAATGAATTCAGAAACGCAGGACATATATCAAAAAGGAGATTTATACTTTTATCCATTACGACCTCACTCGATGCAAAATTTGTGTTTAGAAGACTTTTGTGCAAATAACAATCGTTACCTGAAAAAACCGAATAAGAAAATTAAATCAAATGCTTGTGAAAATCATGATCATGTTGAGGAAGAAGATTTTGGTGATATTATATAATAAATGGAAAATCGTGGATATTTAGAAATACGTCAAAAACCGAAAATTATAAGTTATAAAATGTACAATATTAAAACTGATGAATTATAAATTTTATTCATAACATTGTCACCAATTTTTTTCATGGCTTAACGAAAATGATGATCATATAAACACAGATATCAAACTGAACTTTCAATATAAAATTTATGTAATCAAATACAGAGAAATATGCTTATTATCAACAAGATATCAGCGAATTTTAGGATAGTTTAAAGAACGATAATACGAACACAATGAAAACAAAGAACTAGATATCAAGCAAAGAGATGAATACAGAGTTTTACAATAGTTACTAAAGCCTTGTATAGTCTCAACCAAAATATTTGTGACAAAAAAGCAACAATAAAAATGGACAAATACTTAACACCAAAATTAAAAGAATGTGATGAACATAATGACTTTATGCGATCTCTTAACGAGAAACAACGAAAATATTTATTGAGTTTGTTGTACTGCATGAAGATTAATTCAGACCATTGAGGAGATAATTAGTAGTCAGCTATCGATAGTTAATATTTAATACACTTCTTCAGTATATATACTGCCAATTTGAATAATCAAACCACTCCCGTATCAATTGAGTACACAATACCTCCATGTCTACCTATTTGACCTCTGAGAAGATAATTAGTGTTCAGCTATCGAAATTTTATATTTTATACACTTTTTAAGTATGCGATTAATTCAATTAAAATAATTTCGTTATGATTGCTTATCTATTTAGGCTAACAAATAACTTATTAGTCGATGTAATATTATTCACGAAACTTAGTTACAATCATATTTAAATTAAATTTTCGATTCATTACTGTTACCATATTTTATTTATTTTACAAATAATTTGTTATGTCTTCCACATGCCGAAAAGAGATCGACGGGTTATTAGCATTCATTGACACAAACGAGATCAAAACCAAACGTGCTATAGAGTCGTATCGACGGAAAAGATAAGTTAAATTAGTTATTTTTAAGGCTGATATTTCATTTATAATTATTCTATACTGCACAGACTCTAACACTATTTATGATTTGAACAAACAAAATTTCTCAAAAATTTTTTTCCACTTTTCCTGACAATTAAGTACGATATCGGCGCATATTTTTAATCGGCAGTCTCATACAACCTGTAATTTCCTGTTTTCTGACAGCTCAAGTTATAGAGTATTTTAATATTTTATAAACTTTAGATTTTATTTTTTATAGCTCGTATGGGTGGTCCAATTGTGGTGTTCTATATTTGGATGGATAGGCCATGTCATTACCTATTTAATAATAACCCATATATAAGTTTTAGGTCTTGGGCTGACCCATGAAATCCGATAAACCCCGAAGTCGAGAATCCGATTTTGTGCTCAAACCGGACGAAACACAAAATCGTTACATATATATTCGGACTCCCCTTAAGTCAGGGATTTCAAAAATACCCAACTTTTGCTATTCCGAGGGGTGACTAATTCGACAGTCTTACTAATTATGCAAAACAAAAGCAATAACTCAATTTTTTGTCAATCAAAAAATTTAGTTATTATTTGCTATTGTAAAGAGTTTGCGCACTTAATGTTGTGTATTAATGAAATGTCTATTAATGAAAAGCCAAATAATAGATTTAAATTCCTTAATTTATATAAAGAGGGTCCACATCAGAGATCACAGATATGAAAGTTTTTCCGCGGCTGAGTGCGCACTATTTATACGAAATACACTAATAATTGACTGTATAAAGCAAATGTATAAACCTTTTTTTTCATTCCAAACCAGTGATGCACTTAGTGAGCAACTTTTCTGCAAAATGTGAAAAGTGCACACTTGTTAACGGTAGGCGTCTGTCTAGAGTTCAGTGAAAGAGTTGCAACGTTAAAATGAGTGCGCTTTTTCCCATTTTGCAGAAAAGCTGCTCACTAAGTGCATCACTGTTCCAAACTATCAAAGGCTACAAAAAAACTTCATTTGGGCGTTCTCTGGTTCATATACGGACATAAAAACACATGTGGATAACCCAAATTCAATCGCTAAAAATTCACGATAATTTGATAACTGAAATAATAGAAAAATCAAATTTATTAAATCTTATTATTGAAAATAAAAATTTATAAAATTTTGTTATAAAACGGATATTGACCGGTAATTAACAGCTCTACACCAGATATGCAGCGAATGAAAGTCTTTACGCGACTGTGTGCACATATGTACACTTAATTTGATATTGAAATATACTACGAATTGGCAACGCTGCTGCATAAAGCTCTTTATACGTTTTTTTTTCATTAAGCACTATCAAAGCTATTCAACGTCACGATAAACTTTTAATCGCTGCATATCTGCTTATAAGCACTTTATTTTAACTTAAAAAACGCATAAAACTAGATAATAAAATTTTAAACCTATAAATTTTTCTGTTAAAAACGAATTTTCAGATCATTACTTTAAGACCTATTGTTGAAATGATATTGGTTTTTCTAACATTATATAAACTTGAAATAACATTTTAAATGTTGTCAAAACAATAGTTATTTGACTAGTGTTTTAACGTAGCAAATATTCATTCATAGTAGACTAGTAAATTGACAATTCTCAGAACCCGAACCGAATCCGACATATTTGTAACAGACCCAAACCCACTAATTCTACTCTACGAGATTTCGATGGAAAATTTGGACCGATTTCGGTCTGAAGAGTATGAAAAGTGAAAAAATCAAAAACTTTTAATATTCTAAGTCCACTGAGTGAATTATAAAGGCACGCGGTGCATTTATAAGGCACTTAGTGAACTTAGAATAAACAAATTTTCGATTTATTTCGCTTTTCCTACTCTTTAGACCAAGAACGGTCCAAATTATTGATCATAATCTCGAAAGTATTCGAATAATTGGTATAAAAGGCACTGCAAAGACAACGTGCTTTTAAAAGATACTTAAAGGATTTAGAAAATTCAATATTTTCGATTTTTTTCGCTTTCCTACTCTCAAGACAGAGTTCGGTCGAAATTTATTGATCAAAATCTCGAAAGGAATCGAAAAATTGGTATAAAAGGCACTCCAATGGCACCGCGTGCCTTTATAAGGCACTTATTGGACTTAGAACAATCAAAATTTTCGATTTTTTTCGCTTATCATACTCTTCAGTCCGAAATCGGTCCAACTTGTTCATCAAAATCTCGAAAATCCAGTGAATAACTAACGGTACATAAAATGCTCTCTTTACGGTCATTATATTTTACTTGATTTTGAAAAACTTTTAAAAAAGCAAAGATTTATGCAAAACAAAATAAATGTTATGAATTTATTGAGTTCTCCATAAAAATTAAACAAATCATTTATGATAATTGAAATTTGTATTCTAAAAAACTAGCTTTAAGTGCAATAATGTTGTATTTATGATTATAAAAATTATGTAACTTAATCCGCCGGAAAAACAATTTTTTGTTATCATTGCAAAAAATAACTGTTTATCACATATTTTCGTCCAGCACATAAATTCATGTTCAAAATTTAAAACAAGAGGTATATATATATACGATCATTCCTATAGAGCTCATTTTCAGCTCACTTTGTTAAAGACAGTATTTACTTAATAAAGACCAAAAGATAGGTTTAAATATTAGTGTCAAAAGCTATTTTTGCTTAAAAATAGTGCAAATTCGATTTATATGAGTTTTTGAAAATTATACTATCTGTCGTTTTATTGGAATAATTGGTATAAAAGGCACTCCAAAGACAAAACGTGCTTTTAAAAGATACTTAATGGACTTAGAATAGTCAAAGTTTTCGATTTTAATCGCTTTTCATACTCTTCAGACCGTGAACTTTTTGAAATTATTCATAAAAATTTCGAAACAAATCGAAGAACAGGTATAAAAGGCACTCCAAAGGCACCGCGTGCCTTTATAAGGCACTTATTGGACTTAGAATAAACAAATTTTCGATTTATTTCGCTTTTCAAACTCTTGTTACCAAAAACGGTCCAAATTATTGATGATAATCTCGGAATTATTCAAATAAGTGGTATAAAAGGCACTCCAAAAACATAAACGTGTTCTGACCGAGAACTGTCCAAACTGTTCATCATGACCTGGAAAGTATTCGATTAAGTGGTATAAAAGGCACTCCAAAAACACCACATGTCTTTATAAGGCACTTAATGGACTTAGAATAGTCAAAAATTTCGATTTTTTTCGCTTTTCATACTTTTCTGACCGTGAAAGGTCCGAATTATTGATCATAATTTCGAAAGTATTTGATTAAGTGGTATAAAAAACTCTCCAAATGCACCGCGTGCCTTTATATGGCACTTATTGGACTAATAGTCAAAATTTTAGATTTTTTTCGTTTTTTCTACTCTCCTGACCGATATCGGTGCAAATTATTCATCAAAACCTCGAAACAAGTTGAAGACTTGGTATAAAAGGCACTCCAAAGGCACTGCGTGCCTTTACAAGGCACCTATTGGAAATAGAATATTCAAAATTTTCGATTTCTTTTCGCTTTTCAAACTCTTCAGACCGAAATCGGTCCAACTTGTTCATCAAAATCCCGAAAATCAAAAAGTGGGTCATGGGTCAGTTGAACATGGGTCAGACGGCACTAAGGAATCGAAGAAATCCGTTTGAAAACTCACAGAGACAAACGAAAAATGTTGGACACTGTGAAAATTGTCCGAAAGGGAATTGGGTTAACATTCCCAAACTCAGACACGGAGGTAGCTTTTTCGGAAGGAAGCGCGGTAACGCAAATAAACTCAAAGACGTCGTCGGAAGAGGACTCATCTTGCTGACTAAAGCACCAGATCATCCGTAGACGACCTAGGTACCTGCCGGGCTGTTGTACTTAGAAAAGCAGTCACCATACTGCGATCTATTAATAGGTATTTATTATGTATTAAATATGTATTGAGTAGACATTAAAAATAAGTAATTTGATAAAATTATTTTATTTGTATTATGTATTATTTTTAGTTTTATTTTCGCGATTATTCTTCAGATGTAGAGAAGTTGGTCACACATATACTTATTTACTATACGGTCGAGGACATTACATAAAAGTATCGTATTATTTAATAGTCATAGGCAGCTTATATCTTAAATGTATCTCATGAAATGCGTATAACTAAAACCAACCACTATCTCAAATGATCAGGAATTGATAATAGTTAAAAAATGTTTTAAAAATGACGTCTTAAACTGTTAAAATAATGAAAATTATATAATGCTAATGAATTGTATAATTCAAAATATTATGTTTTAAATCGATAAAAAATTGAATTATATAATTCAAAAACTACGTTTTAAAATGGTTAAATAATTTTCAAATTATATAATACTATTTAAGGGTTAAAGTTTTAGTGCGCATTACTTTTTTAAGGCAGATAACTCTTAAAAATTCTTTGTTACCATTTATTTACTAATCTGATAGGATGGGGTCAATGTGAAATACAAAATCTCGATTTAAGCGATGTCCAGTAGTTCAATTGTATTGAGCTTGTTCAAAGAAAAACAACTGTAAACGCACTTGAAAGAATCAACACTCTTGCTGAACGCATTGAATTTTTCATCAAAAAATTAATACTGTTAGTTTTCCTCTTTACAGGGTATAATTTCTCTAACTCTTTTATTTTATTTATTTTATTTTGAAGCCAATACTATTCAGTGAAGAAAAGATTTATTCATATAGCAGATGTGAACAAATTGGGTTTGATGCAATTCCACAAATCTGATAATACCTTTGTACATATAATTCTTTCTGGAGAAGAAAAAAAAATAAAAACAACGCTATCGAAAAAATGTTAGAAGTTGAAACAAATATAAGATTAGTTGACATGGACGATTGCAATACTTGTTTTTAAGCTGGCCATCTTGAGGATCGTTGTCCTAATTGTTCTTTTTGCACAAGCAAGAGATACAATAAAAGTTTTTGACAATTTGTGAAACGAAAAATTCCATAAAATATTCTACCAACTAGTAAAGGCTTTCAGACCAATCCATGTGCACATGCCAAATATGATTCATTTATTTATTTGGTTAATTAATGAATTTTGGGTCCCTATACTGGGTCTAAATGACTATTATTTACAATATTTTATAGGTTCAAGCCGTTCCACATACATATGTAAATTTGAATGTTAAATCGTCTAAATTTATAGAAACAAATGTCAACACTGATGCATGGTGGAAACCTAACGCACAAAAGTTTAGAATACTAAAAGAAGTGGATTGTTGGTTAATGCCATAGACACAGAATTGTTATGGCCAGAAAAATATAAGATCTAACCCACCTGCTGTTGCCGTTTCTGGTTAAACCGTGTTTTAACTTTTGTCGAATCAGACATACATCTTTATTAATATTAAACTTTGTAGTCAAAATACGCAAGATTTATGTACTCTATTTAAGTACTCGTGTTGGAGGTCATATTCATGCTATCCCATCTAAAAGAGTGTCTAAGGGAATAACGATGGACAAACACTATAGATTTTAGCCACGTCCAAACGTTACGAGTACAAAGGCGCGTGTATGGGGTTACGTATCGGCGTGGGTACGATGCATTCTTTGATTCGTGCGTGTTTTTTTTTTTGGTTTTTATTCCGGGAAGCTGGTAGTGACGTCAGTCTTGAATGGTTTGGATACATTATAATGAGGGAATGTCATAAATGGGGGTGTTTTTTAGTCGTATTATCAATACAATTATATCTACTTAGGTAGTAGACAGGATACGGTCTGACTTATCAGTCGTAGATAAACACCCAAATAATAATTTATATAAATATCTACTAGAGGCCTGTGGCCAACTATACATTATAATAGGGGCAAATAAGGGGGCATTAGTTTAAGGGACGACATTTGAATACCGCGGCCCCTAGGTCCGATTTAATATTATAAACCCATAATTTATAAAAAAAAGTACCATATGGTCATGATTGAAAATTATTGCCTAGGGCCTAAGGTTTTAGAGATAATAAATAATTTGTCCCATGCTATACCTCCCATTATATAAAACGCTACTAGAGGCCTGTGGCAAACGATAAGAAAAGGAAATAGAAAATAAATAAGGAGATTAGTAATGGGCTAAACCAAGGGAATGTAAATAAAATATGAATCAATAAATAGACAGAATTTATTTTATTGAAAAACATATAAGAATGTTTACAAATTACAATACAATGTATACAGCTATTCAGTATAAATCATGATTAATATTATGTTTATAATTGATAAGTATAAAGATATGATTAATTATAAAAAATTGAAAAATATGGATAATATTATTATTAGTATAATAATAAAAGATGAAAATTAAATAATAAATATTTATTAGTTTTTGCGATCGGAAACGAATGCTGATAAATCTGGCGTTCTCTTCGCTCTCTTTGCGGTCTTCCGCCCATTTCAATTTAGGGCCCAATCTGTGGCTGCTTATCCACTTGTATTTCGATTGTCGCAGTCGAAAAGACATTACTTTTTGCTTGAGGGCTAAATGGATGAGTGACAGGAGTGTGCCAACTATCGGTAGAGCTTGTTGGCCGTGATCCTAAAGCAGCGCTCACTTCCCGCCGCTGTCGATTATTGGCTAAAACCTACCCAACAAAAACAAGTATTAATTATATAGTATATGATTATTTAATAATAAAAAAATATTATATTTAAATGAACACGCGCAGAACTACTTGATTGACCATCAGCTGGAGTTTTTTCACGAAAAGGGCAACACTTCCAAAACCTGTAACTCGAGTTGCAGGTTTACGTGTTTTTTTAGGGGAATTAACTTTTGATTACCCCATTGGCGACACGTGGGCTCCGATAAGCGCGCTGAGGCGGCAACTCCCACACTTCAAGCTTAGGCTTGGCTTTTGGATTGGCCTTTGAATCCTGCTTTGGTTTTAGTAATAGGGAGTTATTGATCCATCGTTGGGTCATTTTATATGGGTCTAACTCAGGCGAGTTTTCAGGGCTAAAGCCCGGAGTACGTCTATTCACGTACTCCTCTTCTTTCCGTACCCGATCTTTCCTTTTTTGGTCAATAATTTGGCGTTGAGTCGCCGCCTGAAGGTTAATGGATTAAGGCTTGGTTTTATCAGAAGGACATAACTGAAACAAAGCCATAAACTCCATTTTGTTAATCGTATCACTCATTTCTTCTGCAGAAGTTTCAAAGACATACCGTTTTTTAGTTGATGAATTTGCAATCAACGAAGAAGTGAAGTCATTCCATACTGGCATATCTGGAACATACGTGTATGTCTCCTCTTCGTCACTGCCATACCAACATGGCTTCTCCGGTACAAAACCAAAAGACTCCTCGTCCAGCTCATTCTCGACCCACAATGCTTCCGGTGGCACATAACCAAACGAACCATCTTCTTCATCTGTTTTGATGACTAATTCATGGTCTTCTTCACTAGAAGAATCTTTATTTTCATAATACTCACAATACGCGTCAATAAGATTTTTCCGTGAATTCATTTTTGACTTTACTGTTAGAAGCACAAAATCAAAATGAACGGTTTTAGTTAAAATAACAGTACTGCGCAAATCTAGAACATCGCGTGATGTTGAAACAAAGGATAACCTTGGATCACAGAATATTCTAGAACATATTGATCGTAGAGAGTAAAAGGGATAACGGAGGGAGATAGAGGGATAGCATAGGGAGATAGAGGAGTAACGGAGGGAGATAGAGGGATAGCATAGGGAGATAGAGGGATAACAGAAGGAGATAGAGGTATATCTATGAGAAATTAATTAATAATACTAACCTAATAATAAATAACTACATTTAATATCAAAATTATGTTAATTGATAATCTGGACTTTTAGGGTTATTAACCCTAATTTTAATGTGTCAATTAAATAATAAATAAATTCGGGTTAATTACCCGAATAATATAGGAATATAACCACATACTGTATCGGTATATTAATAGAGTCAGGTCAGGCCATGACCCGATACATAGGGTTATACAAAACCCTACTACTGACTGTATCGGTATATTAATACTGTCAGGTCGGGCTATGGCCTGAAGATTTGTTTACAATCTTTATTCAGCAGAAAGTAAGGGTTGTTTTTACACATGACCGCATTAGCGATTTAACACAATGTGGCATTCCATAGTCAACGATTAATCTTGACACTGATCAAAAAAAACTATGCGCAATAAAATCAAAGTATGTCCAATTGATCAGTTTCATCGCTGTGTACATTATTAATTGCTGGCGGTTGAGTTTTGTTTTTAATAGGTTTTAAAAATGGACAGCCGATTTTTCCAAAACTAAGGGACATAGTGTTGGCTTACATGAAATGTTAAAATTCAAGAGTTTGATGAAGATTGCCGACCTTTTCCAGGCCATCACCCAGAGATCGACGCGCGCTATACTTTGAAAATAGGGAACAAACTATTCAAAAATCTTGAAAATGAAAAATCTTTGTTTTCCCTAAACATTAAATCTTTGATCCATACTTATATTATACTACAATTGGTTTAATTTATACATACGATACAAATTCTTTGAAGTAAACCAATGCCGGTATAGGCTGGTTTATTAGTCAAACTTTAAAAAGATTTATTCAATACTTTACTCAATAATAATTATCTTATTACATCAAGTTTAGTTCTCATGAAATTCAAAGAAAAAGATACCGACCAACAGTTTACACTTTACGCGATCTTAGAAAATTTAAAATCAATAAACGAATAATAACTAAAATTGAATTTCAAAAAAATTCTACTTGTAGTGGCTAATGATATGCTTAAATCGAAAATTGGTTATCGATTCCAAATTACTTGTATTATGGCAATCCAATACGTATGTCAACAATTTCGGGCCAATCTTTATCAAAACACCAATTAATTTCGCAACAATCAAATCGTATTACAATGTAAAGTGGATTTAAAACATCGCGTTTCGTATTTTGGGATATGATAACAGCTATAATATTTAATATCGTCTTTCAATTTATTTAAATAAATAAATAATTAAATATGTAGCGGTTAACATTTTTATTTGGCAACAATATTCTGTCCATAAGTGGGACATAATAAATTATGAATCTAAAAATAACTCAAAAAAGTTTGGGTAAATCTTGATGTTACACGCCATGGCGAGTATCGTGAGTTTAAGGCAAAATTCCTCCCCATTTCATCATATTCGCTATGGTAGACGTTACCAATTTAATATAATAAAATTATAAAATATTAAATGTGATAAAAATAGTAAAATCTATAAAATCTGGGATTAAATTACAAATAAACAATAATATTTCTAACAATATTAACAAAATGTAAATATAAAAAGTTAACATAAAGTTTTGATTGGAAATATAGAACATTAGGCTAAATATTCCAAACCTTACCATCCCATGCGTATAAGTTAAATATTCTAACAATCCTTAATAATGTATTGCTGATAATCTGGTTTTATCACATTTCCCAGTTCGGAGACATACATTTCAAGTCGTTGAGTCATCTAAAAGTTGAAAATTAAATCAAGTGTTAGAAATCGGTATAAACTTTAGAAAACAATTAAATCTCTAATTTATATGATATTCATGACAAGTTGGAAGACATAATGAACAAACTAAATGGTAAGGTTAGTGGAAACAAAAAATACCTTAAACCCCCAGTGATCTTTAATTTGACGACATAAATTCAAATCGATTTCTGATATAAGTAAACCATCTTTAATTCTGGATAATCCGGGAGTGCGTGAACCATCGGGAGCGGCAATATAGCTCGAACCATAAAAATCACCAAAATCTTTATGAGCCGGTCTTCCATCACCAGAAGTGTATTCATTTGGAAATATTTCCTTATTTTAAGAAACAATATTATATAATACGAATAATACAAATAATGAATGTATTATTATATAACTAACGGTTCCAACACGATTGATGGCACACGTAAAATAGTGATTAGCAATGGCAGCGTTTCTCGCCTCAATACCCCATAACGGCTCACTTAACTGACCGACAGTAGCCGAAGGATTAAATACGATTTCTGCTCCATTCAAACCATACATAAGCCAATTTTGTGGATGATGTCTGCCGTAGCATATGTTAACCGCTAACTTTCCATATTTCGTTTCAAATACCGGATGTCCTAAAGTACTCTCCATATAATATGTTGACTAGTTTTACGTAAAAAATAGAAGTAAGCTAAAATTCTGGCATATTTTAAAAATTAATGTAAAACTAGAATACTTCGTTAAAATCGCCAACTCTTGGAATGTGATTCTTTCTGTCTTTACCGATCACTTTTCCAGTATTCGATATAATCACTGATGTATTCCATAGAACGTCTCCGTGTTCTTCGTCTCTCTCGAGAATGGGTGATATGATAACCATATCATACATTCGTGCCAACTGTAAACATTTTAAGTGAATTTATATTATTAAATGTTGTTATAACTCATATCAATTACTTCTTGTAAAAAAGTAGTTGTGACACCAGTCTCGGCATTTTCAGCCAATTCAACCCATGGATGCTTTTCGCGCGTACAAAATGCAAACGGCATCGCTTTAATAAAGAAGAATTCGCGTGTTAATGTAATTAATATAAAAACTACATTAATCTTAAAAGTATTCCATTATACTGTATAAAATTAAATAATATAATTTTGGAAATTTAATTATTTAGCAATTCAACAATCAAGTTATCTCAGTATAATCTAGTTACAGTTAATTTTTTATATAATCTAATAAATGCTAACAGAGTTAATCAAAAATGAAGTAAAATTAGTTGTAGACTTACTCCATACTTCTTGCATGCAAATAATATTAACCCCACAATCAGACGCCACAGATATGATATCCGCTATTCTTTTGAGTATAGCGTTTCTCTGATCATTTAATGGCGCAGTTGTTGGCAAAATTATTTTGTTTTGAATGACTCCAACTCTAACTAATCGCGGTTTTCTTAATTCTTCCGTTCGTGCTTCAATTACATAGCCCTGAAGCTCGAAATCCTTTTCAATTGCCATTTCGATTGCAGAATTAGGCAGAACTAGTTTTCTGAAAATTAAATTATTCTATTATAAACTTTCGAAATATTTTGCTTATGGTATTTAAAAAGATCTCACTTCAACTCTTTGCCATATAATATTCGTTTCACTTCATTTAATTCTTCTTCGGGAATATATTTCTCGAGACATTGCTCAACACAATTAAATAAAGATTTTGCGGTCATTTTTCACGATACTCGTAATTACTATAATTTACTAAAAAAGTACAAATATAAAAAAACTCAAAGCGCGTACAACAAAGTTAATCTTAGGCATATCTTTATAACATAAATATTAGGGTTTGTGATAATAGATAGCTAATATGTTGCACGAAAGCTACGCAAAGCAGAAAATTCGTATTAGTAATATAAACCTTTTTTCTATTGCCATCAAAATTTAAATTTTACTATCGCACGATCGAGTTATGTAAAAGTTAGTAAATGGTAAGTAAACGTTAAAAAAATAGTTATGCATGTTATACACCAATAAATAAAAATTGAAATGTTTGATCAAAGTTTTTGATTTACTAATCCTAAATGTAAAATTAATCAATAAATATATATATATACTTACATTGTTTATAACAATTCAAAATCTTAACTAAAATTAATAGCAAACTGGCAAAAAATAATATGAATTAGAACCGATAAGTTTGCACTGCACATCTGATAACAGTTAGGTAAACATTAAAATGAGAAAATAAGTGAGTGACGTCATATTTGCAAATATATTTACAAACAAAGTCACGTGTTTGAGCGTACAGCTGTCAGCTGAAGAGAGAATGCGAATCACTACTGTTAAAGTCTAATAATAATTAAATGTTTAATCGCTTATTACAGTATTTTATTAAAAATGAGTTTATCAAAGTTATTAGAAATGCGTGAAATTAATTTATTAGGCAAACAATCGTCATATCGACGGCAAATGTTGTCAACTGTTATGGAAAGTCGATCGTTAAGTTGCGATTCTGTCCACGAGTTTAATTCGCACATCAATTATCTGGACATTGATTCCACTGAACATAAATTGTGCGAACAAACAATTAAATCGATATATAGCAGTAAAATTTTAATTAATTTTCTTTAGTCTATTGTCTGGTTTTTCGGACGGAAGCGTTTCTTTGCATGAAATAACGGATGAAAATCGTGGACAAATAACTAAACTAAGTCAAAACAAATATTTGTCATCAATAAATCGATGTCAATGGTATCGCACGTGTATATGATGTTTGATCGTTAATTTTATTTTAAAATTAATTTTGATCATTAATAGGTATCCAATCGATACGGGAATGTTTTCGATAACGTGCAGCGATTGTGTTGCCGTTGTGGACACTAATGATTTATTAAAGCCAATCGATTGCTATCGATTCTCTAATACGAAAATATATTGGACTGATTGGAATCAAAACACTCCCACAACGATTGCTGGTAATTTTATTTCAAATTTTCAATTTATTTTTCAATTGGGTTTGGGTTTACGTGTAAAACCATATTAATGGTTACTGATTGGTTATTATTGGGTATTTTGTTAATTTTTAATTTTTTAAACTTCATAAGTAAATTTAATTTCTTGACAAACTAACAATGAATTTTAATATTTATTATATGATTTTTGAAAAATTGTAAAGTTAATTATTAGTTGTTTTAATGTAATACCAATTGCCGGTATTTAATTGATAAAAATTTATTCAAGGAATTATTATTGTAATCTAATCATCAATGCCTTTCATTTAATATACATATCACCAACTGTTCCAATTGATCGACTATTGGATCAGTTGATTTGTAATCGATTGGAAAGTATTGATGATTATGTTCAAAAAACAACTTCTTCACATGTTTCGCGCAATTCTGTAGTTATTTACATTAAAATGATTATCCTTAAAAATAAATTACATGGCGAGTAAGCGATAAACAACTTTATTAAAATTTAGCGCTTAGTATTGCGGGGGTAATACGTAACGTAAATTTTATAAGGAGTGCGCTGATTTTACCGCAGATATTTTTAAATTTACGCTTTATTTATAAATCTTAATTTTTTAGTGGCATGCAGTTCATCAGCGATCAGAATTATAGATATTAGAAGTGGTAACTCAGTGCAACAAATAACAACGAATTCGATGGCAGCAACATCTAAACATCACATAACTCGCATAACGTGGACACCTCTCGACAGTGATTGCCTCATAGCTGGTGACTCGCAAGGATTTCTCCATCTTTACGATATAAGGCGCCCGAAAAAACCAGTTCGCGTCACTGGAAATGACTACACATCATTCGAACCAATCACATGCATGACATTTAGTAGGAATAAAATGTCCTTATTTACGTGTCATGGCATCTCAAATAAACTTAATTTGTGGCATTTCATGTCCAGTGATCTTAAAAACTCTGATATAAACTTTGAGTGCCCTATAGTGAAGTCGAAGAAGAAAAAGCCAAATTTGAACAGTTCTTATTTGCGATGCGAAATATTTGTCACCGAAGATTTTGTGTTCACTCCAGCAGAAGAGAGACCTTTTGGTAAAGATATTATTGTATACGAAATTTCGACAGGAATAAGAGCTTATAGCCTGATGCCATCAGACGATGGCTTGTTTTCGGCAAACGGACCAAATTGTGTGACAGGTATCGATAACGGTGTTTTAGTGATATTCAGTGGCGGCAATAAAAGGCTTTGCACGTGGACTCCAAACATTCGTTATGACGATAAAGAGATTCAATTGCAAAAGTATTATTTCGATAAATGGAGTGATAGCGATTAAACTTTTATGCCAAATTAATATAGAATTTAAAATTTGATATTTTAATAAAATGAAGTTTTTGTAACTCATTTTCAAATACATCAAATATCTAAATATTGAAATCAATTATTATTGTGAGTGGATATAGTGTTTATTGACTAGTCTTAAGAGGCAGGATTTGATTGGCTTCTTCTAAATTCGTCATAACAGCCAATTTATCGGAATAATAAAAAGGGGTATTTAAATACGATTTAAGTGTTTTCGGTATTGGCAGCTCATCTATCAGATCGCGTCTCACGTATTTTAAAATCACAAATCTGGGGTTAAAATAATTAAATATTAATATTTCGGTATAAATTACTATTAATAAAAAACCGATGGTAACGTACCGGCACACGTGTTTTAATGATTGAATTTGTTTGAACCGCGAAACGGGATGAAGCAATTGTACTCTCATCGGACCCATCACTGGTCCCCTATGCAAGAAAAATAAGAATCTGCCGCTTCTCGAGTGTTGAACCACATTTTCAATGAAGTCAACGATTGTGTTGCTTCGAAACTTTTGTAATGATCCAAAACTAAAATTTCCTAAATGTAATAATTAATATTTAATAATTGTTAACGTATAGAATTGCGTAACCGATACCCTGATCGTGTTCAATCCTAACGTGTCGCACTAAACCATTCAATTTAAACGTCAAACTAAATATGTAGTGTTCATCGGAACTGTCTCTAACAATGAAAGAGCCGTCGGGTTCACTCGCTAACAGCTTTTCCGCCATTTCACCACTTATTGGGCCCCAATACCATCCACACTGAAACAATCATTAATTAATCACAACTTCATTGTCTATCTAAGCTTTATCGCTATACTATTATAGTTTTGGTCAATTTTTAGTAGTTTAGCATTAAAATTACGAGTTAATTAAAGTAAAATTAAAATGGCTTATCGTTAAAGTAATTATTATAAATAAAAGGGAATATAATTACATCTTTGACGCGTTCAATGCTAGCGGCATAATCTAAAAACTTTTGCCTCTCTTGTAGCCGTTGATGATGAACATCACTATTGCATTGACCATTGGTATGATTAGGATCACTATTATTCTCATTCTCATTATTGTGGTTATGATTATGATTATGGTTGGTATGTACAGGTAGTGGCGGAAGTGCTCTGTGCGTGAATGGACTGGTGCTGCTATGGTTCATATTTCGTAGTGATATAGCCATACGTAAATCATACATTATTTCAGTCTCCAATCGATTTTACTTTGATTACTACTAATGATTAATTCTACCAATTTAAGTAATTCTTCATTATATCGCGTTTAATGTCAACGTTTTAATAATAATAATATCAATAAATTCAATGCATTTGGAGCCTAATTAACAAAACGATAACAAAACAATTACGAAATCATTGTAAACGTTAAAAGTGTTAATAATGAACATATTAATATGAAATCTAATTATATTCGCAGATGTGATCACAGAAACATTCGGTAATCACACCACAACCGCAACAAATATCAATTAAAATCGCCATCACTTCTAACCATTATTGCTATCACTTACACAACGCTATACAGTATACAGTATGACAGTTACCATAAATCACGCACAACGCTATACACAACCCCATATTAATGTCCGTTTCTGGCCACTAATTTATTCCTAACAACGTAAGTGTTTATTATAATTATTTTAATCATAGAAACATTTTTCTAAATATTTTCGATTTTGTTGGCATTATCATTGCATGTTATTTGGTTTTGATACATGTTTAAAATTCCATTGCAGATCAATTTTGTTTTGGTAAATTTATTAATTTTATTTTTCATCAACAATGTCTTTCCTATCAAATGCAACAATTTAGTGCCACTCTATTCTGATTTTTCACTTTAAAATTAACTTTCATGTGGTAATTTCACTAAGGTTCTAATATTTAAAAACACATTTTAAGGCATACCTATTTCGTCAATTTTATTTTTGATATATATAAAACTTTCCAAATGAACAATATTTTTATTTTATATGATCTTGGTATTATCGATGACTAATAAATAATAAAAGAAACTATTTACACTATTTACAGATGTTTGGTGGTAAATATTTTCATTGAAGAACTTTTTTAAATACAAGCTCAATTACAAAACTTAATCAGAATCCTTAATCGTGACTGTTGTATATTTGTGGAGCTGGATTATCCACTAGTTATTCCTGATTAACAATATTATATACAAGATCAATACTGGGAGAAATTATGTGATTGATTTTAATTTTAGTTAGTCTTCGCTCGTTCGGTCCCTGTGATCGCTTTGATCCTGTTTTAATGGCATATTGAAAATTTGCCATTATATGATCGATCTTTGTATGTGTGCCATAACCTCTCCCTGTTGTTAATGTCAAAACTCAACCCTTTATGACTCCCAAGTTTCCTTATGCAAATGATGAGAGTAAGCTTATTTTCCCAGAGCTCGTAAGCTAAAACTGGAAGGAAATGAGCTGAGCTTCAAAAATAAAATGTACTTCTGAGCTTAAACTACTAATATACGAAAAGCGTAGGCTTAAATATAACAAAAAAATTTTAAAACTACTATTTATTAGTAAAATCTCACTTACTTTAACTAAAAAATGCAATTAAGCTTAAGATTTTTATTCTGTTCAATAGCAATATTTTTCCATATACTTTTATATGAAGTTTGCAACATTTTATGGTATGTTTGTTTTAGTTAATAAATTACAAACACAAGCTCAAGAATCTTGTTGGTTTAAGCTTGAGGTTGAGCTTTCATCAAAAAAAATGGCGAGTTTCGAGCTTTAGAATTACAATAAATTTTTATTTGAGCTTTATATTGAGTTTGAGCTGGCTTGACTTAGCCTGAGCTCTCTATCATCATTACTTATGCCCATCTCTCACCTCAGAAAATTTAGCTTTAGGTTTTAAATTAATGGTATAAATTATTTCAAATAAAATTTTATTACGCCAATACTCCATCTTTAGCGTTTACACTCTTGTTTAATTTAGTCTTATTTAAACATTTTAAAGGTATATAAAGCCACATAAAAACATAATGTTCCTCACCAAGTTCCTTGTTACAATAATCTTTTATATTGTAATAATCCATTTATAGTGCTAAAATTAGATTAAAAACAATCAATATAAAACAAAAATAGTTTTATCGATACAAAATGTGCTCATGAAATGAAAAAATTATGTATTGAAACTGTTATACTTCAAGTTCTTGTATAAAATAATATTGCCCAGTAATTTATATATATTTAAGTTCAGAACTGTTTTGCGTTCTTGAATATTTAAAATCCAAAAAAATTGACAGGTACACAAGAAATGTCCTACATTTCAGGTATACCTTAAATGCTTGAATTTTTAGAATTAAACAACAAACTGGTTTTAGCGCGAAAAATTTCGGGAATTATAATTTGTGTACCGAAAAACGTAAACATGCGTTTAGACATTGGTATGCGAGCATATGGTATAAAAAATGTATTGAGTAATTGACTATCATTGAAATGTACGTTTTTGGCTGTAAATCATTGAAACTTTAGCTATTGATTGCTTAATGTTCGCGTTTTATTTTTACAAAATACAACATCGCTTATCCGCACAACTTTTATAATAATAATAATAACAATAGAGTTTAAATAATTTCAAGTTTTATACTTAACAGTGACTGTGAATACGATTTATTAGTTTATTTCGATTAACCATACCGTTTGTTTGACATTTGATATTAAGTTTTTGGTTTTAAATATACGGCATATATTGAAATAATTATTAATCAAGTGTTATGTTTAACATAAGTTTATCGATGCTATTAAACATGACTATAATAGTAATAATGTCTATGAAATACGTGAATTAAATCATGAATTTTCAACGATTATTTCAAGATTTTAATTCAAGGTTTGTTTGATTAGAATTATTGAGTTTTTCATATACAGTTGAATTGATTGTACTATGAATTGTAGTAAATTTGTTGTGTATACATGTCTTCTGGTGTTTTCGATACTGTTTTCGCTTCGTATGGACAAAACGCTTGATATCTCGTGGTGGTATGTGTTCACACCATTATGGATATGGAAGTGTATGGTATTGTTTGGTGCACTGATCGGTACACTAGTTTGGGCACGAAATCCCGATTACAGACTATCGGACAGCTCTTACATTCACTTCAAATCGATGTTAATTAGTTTATCGTTACAATTATTGCTTCTTATGTTCGAACTATTAGTATGTGATAAACTGGAATCGGGTCGACATTTCTGGATATTAGCGTTCATACCATTAATATTTATTTCGCTGTTGTCTATTGCTGTATGCATTTGGTCGCTCAAGAATGACAGGGGATTTGAGATGGAATTGTTTTGTTCGGTCAATATCTTACAGTTCATATTCATAGCACTTCGTATGGACAAATTTATCACGTGGTCGTGGGTCGTCGTATTTGTGCCTTTTTGGATCTTAATGTGTTTGGCCATCATTGGTGTGCTTTACTCACTGATATTCGCAGCAATACTGATACGTACGCCCGAAGTAGCGATTGAGCAGCGAAGAGCTAGTCTTCACTCCGCTATTTCCTACTCACTCATTGTTTTGCCTTTACTCGTGTTTTTAGTTTTACTCTCTAACAAATTAGACTCACACAACTCAATCACCACAACGTCAGAAATGGATTACTTTTCCACTTGTATTCCACTATATTTTACGTTTGTTATACTGTTATGCCTTTCATTTGGTAATAAAGGCGGAAATTTGTGTAAGATTATCGAAAATTCGCTATTGTCTGTTGTCTGTAGAGAATAACTTAACGTTAATTACTTTGTAATTTGTTTTAAAGGGTGGTTCGGAATGCGCAAAGACTTTTGCTCGTTTCTTCTCTCTGTTTGCCCTTGTCTTCGCGAATATGGTAATATATCGTACAATTTACACTTCAACAATAATATTGCGGCGACTGTTCAACGAAACGACGTTCAAAATATAATGAACAGCACACCGACATCGCTGTCGAGCAAAGTGATCACACGTCAGCCTAAAAAACCGATCATACCTCACGTCAGTATTGAGTCTCCTGATTGACATCTCACCCAAAAATTGATTAAATGTTTCAAATAATTATTTTATATACAGTAACTGCGACTCTATATCGAGTTTAAAGTTTAATTATTTGTTTTAATTTAACCACCCTTTTATGTTTGTTTTGGCTATTAAATAGAAAGTAAAACCTTATATTTCGATTTGTGAAATTACGGTAAACTGAATATTGAGAAAAACTAATAGTTATTTATAAAAGTGTTAATAATCAATTATATGTAATTATATACGTTTATTATACCTACTTTTTGTGATATAAGAGGAAATAAATTATACATGAAATTTGTTTTTTTATAACTTTATAATGACTTACCGTAGATTTGAAAAGCCTTGTTCGTTCCTTTGATATTTTGATGATAACGCTATTAACATATGATTTGTTAGCTTTACTGACTGTTTATTTCATGTTTAGCCTTTGATTTGATAAATAACTTATTTATATTTATTTTGTTAGTATGTGAACATTTTAAAATCTAAATTATACAGGGGTTGGAGATTGTTATGATGGCTTATAGTGCTCTCACCAC
The DNA here is from genome assembly GCA_034700185.1 of Phthiracarus laevigatus. Taxonomy (NCBI): domain Eukaryota; kingdom Metazoa; phylum Arthropoda; class Arachnida; order Sarcoptiformes; family Phthiracaridae; genus Phthiracarus; species Phthiracarus laevigatus. The sequence continues at coordinate 23,143 of JAQIXJ010000412.1, forward strand.
TGCTAACAAACCAGCTTTGAAAGGTCTCTCTCTCCCCCCCTCTCTCTCTCTCTCTCTCTTTGAGAAGTAATAAGCGATCTACTCTTTCTCGCGCTCTTCCACCTCTAAACTTGACTCCAGTGTAATCTAGAGTGCCATGTAAATGAGTTTAAAGGTTAATTAGTGGCGTTTTCTTTCATGGTAATACACGGTAAGCCCAAGTTGTTGGTTGTAATGCTTTGTGTTGACCAGAATCATACGAGCGTTTAACAATGGGTACATCGAGCTTCGATGATCGAAGACGTTATTAGTCTTTAGTGGTGGTGCGGCTTAGGAGCCCGAGCCAGAACTTCCATTTAAGAACCTGAGCCTCGGATCTCAATTAAATATAGAAACACACTCTTAGCTGGAGCCTGAGTATGAAACTCCGAGTTTCCTTAAATTTGTTCACACTGGAAAAATTATTTTGAGAGTATGAATTTATTTGAAGCACATTTAAGAGTAACATTGCATGTGTTTTGTATGCAAAATTAAAATTATTTAATGAGCAATAATGAATATATTTATTAAAGTTACATTAAAATAACATAAAAGTAACAAAAACTAATTAAAATTACTTAAATTGGGGCAATTTTTCATATACATCTTCAAAGGCTCTTGATCTAAAAAAATTATATTTTGAAACAGATGAAATTTATACCAGCTTTGTTTGGGAACACAAATTTGACGGTTAAACTTTTTTAACACTAAATTAAATTTAACACTTTATATATTTTTACGCGTGTATTCATACAATACTATTTACTTGTAATAGAAATGTAAATTATAGTTCTTGCGAGTTAATGCTTATTTTATTGCAAATTTTATAAAAATCGGATGGAGAAATGAGATAATTTATGTTGGGTATCGATTGCGCGTTAAAATTTTAAATATTATTAGTTTTAAATTAATTTTGCGATTGGAGTGTTTTGTATACAATTTATTTGTTAAAACATTGAATTCCATATTTTTTGCAACAATAGTTCCAAATGAATTTATTATTTACCTTAATCTTCTTAATCTTCAGAAACCCTCTATTTTTACGTTTTTATAATTTTTTATTTTCATAGCGCTGTTGCAACAAATGATACTCTAAAGTAGACTCTACCTAAAAATATATTTTAAACTAATGTTTAATATGTTCACTTAAGAGTCAAATCAAGATTTGTTTAGAACCAAAATATAAGCTAACTAGTACTTAAGTTAATGAAATTAGTAACCAGTTTGTATTATCTACATGCATGTTAAAATTTAGAGAAAATCTAAAAACATGCAAAAATGAGATAATGTATTCACAAATAAGCTAATTTTAAAATGTACGTTCTTTAGACTCGCCTACTTATTTAAAAAAAACAAGAATTTCCACCTCCGGAACACCCAGAGTGGAATATACTGTAAATGAGTTAAATGAAAATTTCGAATTGAGAAATTTAAGCTAAAATAATGTTAGATAAGATAATAAAACCATTATCTTATGGTTAGATAAAAACCTATGTAATGAATTTATAATTATATGCACAGAATCTCAAATTGAAAATTAGTATATATATAATTTGAGAATCATTAATTTTTATACCATTATAAAACACACCTTTTTTCTGTCAAAAGAGTTTTAGGGCAAAACATCAAACAGAAAATAAATAGCCAACCGAAACCATTATTAAACCAAACCTATAACATCTTTATACTGTATTTTATACTATAAAACTGTATTAATGTCAAAGTCAGCAGGTGTTTGCAAAAAATCCATGCACCAAACAAAGTAAAGTGTTATAAACAATTGTATTTCTTTTATAATAGTTGCTTTGTTTTTTAATGAAAATATTGAAAGTCGAGATTTATTTTGCACGATTTTTTAAAACTTTTATGGAATTCTAATAAACATTAAAGAATTTAAATTATTCCAATAACTAACAAGGTTTTAAAAATAGGTTCTTATGTTGAATTTTTAAATTTACCCTTTTATTGATTGATACTCCGATTACTTTTGGTTTAATTAGTATCACCTAAAATAATTTTAAACATTTTTTATAAATATTTTAATAGTTGATTGATTGTTATAAAGTTATTATAAAAATCAGTTATAAACATGAACTGAGATAAAATAAAATATTTATAGAATCTATCCAATCAATCGTTGCATGTACTGTAACAACTGGTTATAATTATTGAATTTTTTATAGTATTTATTAAAAAAATTAATTAAAATTTTAGTTGAAAATCAGGCTTTTCTAAAATAATCCTATTTGTTTTTATACGTAAAAAGTAATCGTATTTAACTCGTAATAATTTTTAAACGTTTAATGTAATAAAATATAATTTACTTATTGTGTATTAGGCTACGATTACATAGGAAATTAAATGCTAATTCGTCACTTAATTTTATCAACATTTCATTTTGAATAATAAAAATTTTGTAAATAAATAAAATGTGATGAGTATTAATGAAAAATGTTGGCAACACATACACACGTACGCACACATGGATTACTGGAATCCACACGTCAAACAATGTGAGCCACGAGCCAGACTCGCAATCAAACCAGCGTTGATTGACTGTATACACTGTTTGCGATGTTTTTGTTGGTACGCCTGCTAAACATCCATTGCATGTTCCATTTACGCTCAAACCCGCATAAAAGTTGTTTTTAATACGCTATTTTAAAAGTTTAAAACATATTAGAAAATAAATATATTAAAAAAATTTCGGCTCGAAAACAGGTTAAATCAGAAGAGAGACTATAATTAAACTTCTTTAAAAATAATTCAAACTTTAAAACTGCGATTAAAAACAAAAAAAAAGGTTGCAATTAACCCATTCTTGATTTACGTATTTACGCCCTTTTAGCAGAGTTTGTGAGTTTAGCAGAAAAAAAGTTTGTTTATTTGAAAAATTATATTTCACATTTCACTCCAGCAGTTGCTCGATATTATATCATATATGGTACTAACGGACTCAAAGTAGGGCTAAATTTGGCTCACGCTCCGTCTGTATGAGATGGCATTGTTTTGGTTGTCTGCCAATTGTTGTGCTGACTGGTGAGCCAACAATTCAGCCATTTTGACATTTTTGTTATTTTGTTATTAGGAAGTGTTGTATTACTTGTCTCAGCAGTTTCTCACACACTGTTTTGTTGTTGTTATCGCCTGTAGTGTTGTGAGTGTGTGTCCAATATGTAAAACTCGTATTGAAAACTTTTTTGCATACACAAATGATACTGTTATTAGCGCTTCAATAACAGTTAGGCGTTTAATTTAATTGTTTCATTAGATTAGTGTTATGTCTGAGTGCAAAAATAACGGTTTCCACGCAAACACGACTACTTTTCAAAGTATTTTTCGCTGCCATATCGGTGTACATCGATTCAATCATATATGTGGTGTAAGTGGTGTACGCATTCCACGAATAACTAACATGTAATTATGACTACATTGAGAGCCGATTGTTTCAAGTTTTCGCCAAACATTTTTATTCAAACCAAATGTCAAAACTGTTTCCGTACTAAAGAAGTACATTCTGCCGATGCGCTCGAAAGTTGTAAGGTATGTCTCTATGTCTAACCAACATTTTCCAACATTTTACGAACTTTTTACAATTAACTGTCGCAATATAACCAACTAAAATAAAACAAAAACAATTTCTAAAATTTACTGTTATTGTTTATCTAACGATTAATGAAATATTTACAAAAACAAATCCGATATTAAAATTGAATTAAATTGTCATATTATTAGGTAACCAGAAAGGTGTTAAAATGCGGTTATCTGTTTGTAGCGCCCGATTGGGACTTTTCATTATATATCAACCGAAATAAGGTATAAAACGCGTATATAACGCCGTATTTTCGCAAATTTTAATAGTTATCTCTATGGTAGAGATGGCAACGCCGATGGTTTGTGCTCTACGACGACGGAGAATTGACATATTCAGTTGATGAATATCCGGACACAATTCCGCAGGCAGTTATCGATATGAACAAAGTTTTGGAAGTTAGTGACGCCGAAGACATTACAGGAAATCAGTACGCGATCGCTATTACAACCAATGAAAAGGTTCACTTTGTTAAAGGAACGTCGAAAGAAGAAAAGAAATGGTATCTATTTATATCTATTACTTTGCATAATAATATTTATCAGTGTGTATTAACGATGTGTCTGTACGATCTCTTCCCATACACCAGTGACTATCATTCGCAGTTTATTGACCCACAAAGTTCTATCATGCATATTATATTATCGGTTATAACTACCGTATAAATAAAAGTTATCTATATTTAAATTTAATATTTATCATTGACTGCTGCCAACAACAATTTAATACTCGTAGCCTTTCTTACGTTTTTACAAACGTGTACCGATCGTCGTTTGTTCCATAGGAAAAACTGGCGTTGCGTTTTCATACCCGTTCAATATTTACGACAATTAACATTTATCCTCATTTAAATTGACAACTAATGTTTTTTGTGTACGCTCTATAATAATTACTCGCTTAATTTAATTAGATTAATATACTCAATGCGGTTGTTTAGCCTGCAAGTAAATATGCTTCACTTTGCGTGTCCCAAAGCGATTTTACAATGATTTGGGTGTATCCGCATTCGAAATTTAGATATTTCGACCACATATAACTCAGCAGAATTAAGAGATTTTTTATAAATTTACTTATAACCACTTTTTCGAAATTACTTTGAGTGGGTGTACTCAACTAAATCCGCTATAATTTAGACTATTCATTCATTACTACGATATATGTGTTTAATTGTAGATATTTTTCAATTTCAAATTAATTTTTTTAATATTAGTGAGTTTATACGTCTAATGACCCGACTCTCCAGCTTTAAACACAGTTTTTTAATTTGCAACTAGTATTTTGGCAAAACAAAAATGCATAAGTGATTTGCTATCTCTATAAAGAAAACGTTGTGTAACTTATATATACTTTGTTTTTTGTTTCCCTTCATTCCCTACATATTGATAGGTTTTGCCCTTTGCCTTGAATGAGAGAGGGGGAGAGGGGAGGAAGAGAGGGAGATAGACAGACACCTATTTAACTCTCAATGCTTCAAAACTTTTTGTTATGGAGTTATAATTGAGTTTTTTTTAAAAAATGTTAGCTTATTTTGCAAAGCATGAATTTGTCGTGTCTTTCCTTCTATTTCCTAAGTAAGCCTTAAATTAAAGTTAATTTAAACTTTAAGTTAATATCGTAAAATAGTTTTATCTTTACTCATTAGGCTTGAGATTTATTAAAAGACGAGTCCAAGCGATAAAAAAGAACATATTTTTCACAAATGAGCTGATTGTTTGTTAGTTCTTGTTTAAAATTATTTGTAACTTTTATTTTACTATTTAAAATCGAGAAAATATTTGTTAATTTTTGATTGGCAAAGACAATATGCAAATTAAATAATACTTGACTTATAATAATTAATTATTATAAAAATAATATTAAATTTAAATTGCCCTAAATATTTGGGACAATCCTAAATAATATAAATTTTATTTTAAAAATGCTTAACTTTGTTTGTTAAATGTTGTTGTTTGTGTAAATAACTGATTTAACAATTTTTGATAGAAATTTTCTAAATAAATTGGAATTAAAGCGCACAACATTTGGCGAATGTGCCCATAAATTCGTTTTTCTTAAATATAAGATATAAGTTCACAAAAAACTTGTATTTACAAAATTTTCAGGTCTATGCTCATGATCGGCGCACATAATTGCTTTTTCCTTAAATATAAGTTCATAAAAAAACTTGTATTTACAAAATTTTCAGGTCTCTGGCCATTAGAGAAGATCTTTTTCCCTCAATCTTTTCCCTCCGTATGTGTTAACATTTACAGTGAATGATCATATATGGAGTATTATGCGTATAACAAGGTAGAGAGAGAATCATTGTGGGGGCAAATCTCTGATGGCACAGACAAATACGTGTGCAGCACAAAACTAAACAAATGGCAAGTTTGCTCTTAACTGAAGGGTCAAATGTGCCAATGATGTGCCAATGACTTTCAACGTAATCATTAACATATTTCCTGATTATTAACGCGCGCTACCTTTGAAAAATATTTCAATCAATTGTGATTATTGACAACTTTTGTATTTTTATATGTTTAGCTAAATATAATGACATTATTTTATTTATATAATAATTTAGAACATATTATTGATATAAGATTTTTGTTTGAATAGTAACCAATATTAAATAATTATTACGGTACCTTAAATCTGATCAGTAATAAAAAATTATTAAATAAAATTATATAATTTTATTTAATATTATGTTGCAATTAATCTATAATAATACAATTAGTCTACATTAGGCGTACAATAAATGAAATTACTATTATTAATAATAAGGTAATTAATTACTCAAAGGCATGGTGTCCCAGAGTGTGCCGGTCAGGGGGAGGTTACTTTCCGCCTTTTCAAAATTTTAGGGGGGTGGGTCAAACTACTCGGATTTAAGCGACAATTTTTCTGCCAAAAAATTTTCCCCCATAGAGATGTCATTTCTCATTTTTTAGGTAGGGGGGTCAACTTTTTGAGAAATCATGGGGGTAACCCCCTCCAGCCCCCTCTGGGACACCCTGCTCAAATGTAATCCAAAGTTATTTCCAAAAATCTTCATTAGAATACGCTTACCATACGCGCTGATAACTTTTAATTATAATACAATTCGAATTAGAATTGTAAAAAATCTTCCTTTTTATTCACTCACCCGAAATTAAAACTTTGAATTACGGTGGGTCTGCTCACGTAGAGATAAAATTACTTTTTAACCATTAGCTCAAACAAATGCCGCACATAAATATTCCAATCAATAAATTGTTTCGAAATACTCTTTTTAAAGTTAACCAATAAAATATCGTAAAGCATATGGTGTGTTATAACTAAAGATAATTGAATCGCTATAATGATATTTTTCAATAGAATTTAAAATTAATAGAAATTACATAATTATTATATGAAATTTAAATTTAACAGGTGGTTCGACGTTTTATCGCGATTTCCGAAATTTACGATTCGATCGAATAAACCAAATCGAAATACGACATTCTCTGTGGGAAAAATGACGACAAAGATTGATGAAGTGATTCGGGTATTATTGATTTGTCGATATAATTAATATATTTCTAATCACAAATTGGAAACACTTCCATAGAATAATAAAAACAGTCGAAATGGTATTTATAAAACGTACGATTCTTCCAAAGAAATCAAGAATAATAATACTCAAGATATTTATTGGAAAGATTACCAGAAGCACTCGTCGAACGACGACGTATTTCATACAGAATACAGAGCACCCAAAAAAGATGTAATTATTCAACTAAAGCCAACAAATTCAAATTCAAATTCAACGGAAACAAATGCCTCATCATCACCAGTCAATAGCAATACATTAATTCAAAAGTCAAATTTAAAAGCCCCTATTATTCTAAACAAATGCAATATAAATGTAGATAACTGTGATAAAAAAATGAATACGAGTTGCGATGCCAGTCGTATGCGAACCTCTATCGCTGAGTTGGAGAGCATTAGTGTACAGGCGTGTCAACTCACTAATGAACTTGTTTGCTGCAGAAAGGAGTTAATTGAGCTCAGAAGAAAGATGAAAGATAAAGATGATAACGGTATACAATCGCCAAATGATCTTAATATTAATGAACCGATTAATGTTGATTTGTTTGCGAAACGAGAACTGTCTGTTACTATTGATACGATTGATAGTCAAACCAAACAGATTAAACAAACTGAAATCGAAACGATTAGAAAATTGAAATTAGAATTGAAAGAAGCACAATCTAATTACGATTATTTGGAGATTGCGTACGAAAGGCTAACCAAAAAAATTAGCGAAATGGAGAAATTGCACGAATCGGAACTTAATCTAATGAATGATCGAATAAATGACTTGACATGTAAACTGGTTTCGTCCGAACGTTTATTAAGGCTCGCAAAGCAAAAAATTGCCAAACATGAAGCGCGACAAGAGAGGAGAAGAAGTTCATTAAAAGGCAAAAATTAAATTTATATTCTGTCACAATTTAATGTTACAAAAATTTAAATTTATTGCATTAAATCAATTTTTATTATTATTAAATCATGGTTTTATTCATTGATTTTACAGTAAAGTATTATCGAAAATTAGAGTTACTCATTTTAACCGTTACCTTTTGGGTTAACAGGTTAACTGGTTAAAGTTATGAGTTAAAGATTTTCATGTGAGTTGAAGTTTAGAATTTTTGTTACTCGACGCGTTAAAAAATTGCAAGTTTACCGGTTACTCGAAAGCCGATATATTTTATTGATTTTTGCTTTTAAATTTTTATTCACAATCAAATATACATTTATATCGTATAAACTTATTGTGTTACAAGTGTTGCATACGCAAGTGAAATAAGTATTCGATCATTTATTTTTACATTTTAGTCTAACATTAGTGGTTGTGGTTGTTCTGCATAATCTTTATTAATTTTCACTTTAAAATTATTTTCTAATGAGTGATTCTATACTTTTAAGTGATGTAAGTTATTTAGAATTAAGTATTTTAAATGAAAAATAATTTGATAAATACCATCAAATTTGCTTAACGAGTTACAGTAATTTAGTATTGAGTTAACTCGAGTTATATTTTTCATAACCAGTTATAAAGTTAAAGTTAAGATAGTTTTAAACTGGTCAAAGTTGAGGTTAAAAAATTTTGAGGAGTTAACAAAATTCTTATGTTTTGACTTTTGTACATAACTACAGTACTATTTTCTCAAAAAATGTGCGTAAGTTTGCTATTCACATATTTTTAGTCTACTAAAAGCATACATGCTTTTATCACGTCAACTTTGTATAAAATTAATCCTTTATTGTGGATTTAAATAAATTTAAAATAAATATCAGCTTTAAGCATCTTTACCCAAATTTATGAGAAAGTATAACTACCGGTATTTTAAAAATTTAAACCACACTAATGCAATACATTAAATTAAAGTTAATTTGTTTGATTAATTTAATTAATTACCAAAAATCAAGTTTATTATTTTTTATGGAAAATAGGTAAAATATTAAAAGCAGGAATTAGCCCATACATATATTTTCCACATCAATTCCATCCCGGTTTTACATATCTTTATTAATACCAAATAAAACGAATTTTTAAGAAAGTTTGACGAAAATAAAGCTTAAAAGTACCTGTAAAATGTAATGCTTGTCAATTTCGTCACAAATGAGTTTAAATATTAATTAAAAATGAATGTGTTCACAATTATTTAATATGATTATAATATTGATAATAATAAGCTTACGCGGTATACAAAGTTTTGAGTATATATGTTGAGTAAATTTTGATGGAGAAAAGTGGCCAATAGACTAACCACAATTATCTACGCTTAGAAGTAGAGCTTATTAAACGCTAAAAATATTTTAGGTGTGAAATAACAAAGCAATAAATTTAGGATCAGGACAGTTATAGCTCTTTGTTATGCAACCCTTTACGCGATTGCTTGAAACTTTACGAATAAGAGAAAAGCTTTTAAGGTATGATTGGAAGATTTTAAAGATGTTCGTTACTAAGGCTAATGTGATTTTGAGAGTTATGCTATGATCACAATGCTTAAGTTATAGCACTCAAACCCATATTAGACTCACTCGTTAGCAGCAAACAACTTTAAAACTAATTTAATTCATTGTCTGCTTTCAAACCATACAATTGAAAAACTTAAAAAGTTTCACTATTTTTGGAAAAAAGTGTTTATCCTAATTCTTCTAAACGTCAAATTAGATTAGGAAATCAGTAATTAACTCTTTCGATAGTCAACGAAAAAAGTGAGAATCAAAGGTAAAGTTTAACTCATAATTAATTGCTAAATTTTATTTTAGATGGGAATAATATGCAGAATTGCGCGATACATCCAAAGATCAATGGTTGAGTTAATCAATTATCACCGAAAACAATCACTCGCTCACTATAACCAAACTTTGAACGTGAAACTCTTGCATCCAGTGTCGCGTTTCAATCAATCCGAGTGCGAAGACATTGAAACCGACGATGTTCTCAAAATATCATTGAAGTTAAATGAAATTAATAAGGAATTAAACCGGAAAATGAAACTGTATGACCAGCTAAAAGAAGAATTTGACAGAACAGCACAAGAATTAGAACAGAAACGGCAAGCTTTGAAATGGTTTGACGGGTACATCACATCATTTCAGGAATACATTGATATTAACCCAAATCTGCAAACCGAATCAAATGAGCACAAGATTATGTTTATGCGAATACACAACGAAAAATTAAAGTGCAAACTCACTGAACTAATTGAAGGAAACGCGCATTTTTGAAAAAGAATATGAATGTGTTCACAATTATGTAATATGATTATAATATTGATAATAATAAGCTTACACTGTAAACAAAGTTTTGAGTATATTTGTCGAGTAAATTTGTTTGGAGATCAGTGGCCACGAAACTAATCACAATTATTTACGCTTACGAGTTAGAGGAGCTTCTGTAACGCTAAAAATATTTTAGGTGTGATAATCAATGCAAAAAATTTAGGATCAGGACAGTTATAGTCTTTTGTTATGCAAACCAGGGTGTCCCAGACTTTGAAAGTCTGGATGGTGTCTCATTTCGGATTTTTCCAAAAATCAAGGGGGGTCAAACTCATCGGATTTAAGCGACAATTTTTCGATTTTTCTGCAAAAAAAGTGCCATTTTCATAAAAATATTGGCATTTTATGACTTCAGATTTTCATGGGGGGTATACCCCATCCAGACCCTCCCTCTGGGACACCCTGTAAGCAACCCTCTTTGCTTTTGTAGAAAAGCTTATTAGAAATAAGAGAAAAGTTTTTAAGTTTTGATTGGAAGCACGCAATAAAATAAGTTTTTAAGCGAACTCTAATAACTTTTAGGAGAAATTATATATTATATTAAATTAGTTAATTTTAGAGTAATTAATGAGAAAATATTTTATAAACTAACTGACTAATTTTGTTTTCAAATTTTAATTAAATTTAATTATGTCACCCAAAACAATGAATAATTGGGCCTAAAATACATAACACTATTGCGCAAGTCTTAGTTTGTCTAACAGGTGTGATGCTATGATGCGCTTTACAAATAATATTTATAATATACGGTTAGTCAAAAACATTGTTCATTGCGCCACGTGTTGTGGCGACCAATATTAAACTATAGCATTTGTTTATACATTTTTTTGCTACTCATTAAACTGTTTATTATATATTTTTGATATAAAGTTGTTGTGTAATGACCAAAAAAAGTTTATTTATAACGTACACGTTATGGCTATTTTTCGGTTTGTTTGGTTTACACCAGTTCTACCTGAACCGCGACAGACACGCGTTCGTCATGTGGATGTCTATTGGCGGTTATTTTGGTTGTGGTTGGATCAGGGATTTGTGGCGAATCCCTGAATACGTGGCCGATGCCAACGATGATCCACAATATTTGGCCAAATTATCGGTGAAAATGAGAAAACGTTTGAAACCGGAATCCAGTTTTGTTAGACATGTGGCCACTATAATAGTTGCCGATATTTTGGGTTATTTGGTTATCGGTGCCATTCCTACCGAGTTATTCGCTCAAACAGATAATCAAAATCAACAAAATTCAATATATGTTAGTTTATGCGCAATTTTAGCTCCACTTGCGGTTGCCATTGGTATGTGATTTGTTATTAAACTTATACTCTAACTTATTAGCTATTTATGAACTTTTTTGCTATGATTTGCGTCATATTTTCATTATATATATCGATTAAATAATGATTTCGTGTTTACCGTATATTTGTGATTCAAATAAGTAAAACTTTGTATTCCAGTGTATCATTTGAAGCGTTAAATGAATTGCGCCAAATTTTTACAAATATTGCGAACACATTGATTTTTAACTAATAAAATAACGACTTAAGCTTATTAGTGGCCAAATTTATAAGCATCTCAGTATAACGTATACTGTATTCGGTACTTTTTAGCTTTAATTTCGGCAAACTTAGAATAACGTGATCAGATGAGTTGTTATTTAGCAAACTTCGTTACATTAAATACTTACAACGCGCATATGCACATCCATGAGATTAATAAGATTAGATTGTCTTTAATACATTATGAACAGGAATCGGATTTTTATGGTGTCTTAGGGTATAATTTATGGTATGGTATTATGGTGTCTTTAAAAGCAAGTTATGGTGTCGATTATGGTGTTTATTTTAGCATTTATTTAAAAACCAAAAGAAACAAACATTAGATTGAAAGAGTGATAAGCAATAATGCTTAAAATATTAATTTAGTTTATTAGAATTGAAACGAATTACTGCATATTTTTTAAGTTTCAATACTCA
>JAQIXJ010000413.1:0-35521 GCA_034700185.1 Phthiracarus laevigatus
TTAGTAGTTTTACAACTAATATTTGTTATTTAGTATAAATAAAGTTCTATTTTTAAAAATGGTAAAATTATTCCTAAATTTTTGATCATATCTTTGTAATTTTTATGAAAGTCGGGTTTTGTAATAAAAATCTTAAAACTCGACCCAATCCGTACACGAAAAGTTTGAGCACGAACCCGGCCCGACCTGACAAACTTGTCGGGTATCCGACCCGAACAAGACATTCGGGCGCCCGTTTACTAGTCTATTATAGTGAGTAAACCCAATCATTATATTTGAACTTATTATCTATTAATCGCTATTATCTATTATTAATTAGAAATATTTAATTCATTTCTCATCAATATTTATATTTCCTTTATTTTAATTAAAATATCGATATTGCCCTTTATTTTGCTCATATTTAACCTTATTTTTCCAATTTTGATCTGTTTTATGCCCATTTTACCCGATTTTTAGCACTATTTTGAACATTTTTGAGCATATTTATGCCCATTTTGTAGCTAATTTTTGGCCTATATGACCTGAAAATCCCTTTATTAATATAAGAAATAGGTTAAAATCCTTTAAATAACAAAAAATCGGTAAAATCACTTTATTAAAGTTAAGAGCGAAATCCCTTAATTAACATATAGTGTGCATAGACAGACAAGCAGACGATCGGACCCAAATCCAAATATCTGTCTGTAAAGTCAGATAAAAAAGCTATATTCCTAACCGGTATATATAAAACACAGACAGATGGATGGACGTCCGAAATACAATAGCTGATTTTTTCAAAGTGAGCTAAAAAAGTAACTGTTCGTCGCAGTAACATTTATTCATAAATGTAATCATAAAAACTTATTATAATTAACAAATTTATGTTTTTATCAATTTATTTTGGATTAAATAAGGGATTAGTATCTCTCATAACTCTCTCTTGACAAATGTATAAACGATGCATATGTCACAAACGCAATTATCAAATCAAATCTATTTGTTTAATTATTATGTAAATTCTTTTTATTTTGTGCCCCAGAGGACACGTCAACGAAATCATTTCATTTCTGAGGCCATCATTTCATCACATGACCCCCATTTGTCCCTATAAAAGGACCACACTTTCCATTTCTCTTCCTCTCTCGCTTCCGACTTTCAAACAATGACAATCGATATGAATCAAAATCCGTATTGTTCACTCATCACTGATGAGTTTTCGTTATTCAATTTTTTTAATTTTAATCAATAAAATTAGTTTTTCATTTGAAGTCAGTGTTCATTCATTCACTCATTAATCTGTGACATCAAAGGTCACACAATATGTTTTATCTGATAAATGCAAGAAAATAAACCAGCTGAAAAATCATTAAATGATAAATAACATTTGAATAGATACGAGTTTACATAGAAATGTATATTGTTATTCGGTATTGAAAATAAAATCCGGGTTATTTGAACAGATAGCGATTGCAAAAAAATCACTGAATGGTTTTACTGGAACTCATATAAATTTTTATAACTCCATAATTACATTAAAGAAATAGGGATTAATTGAGACTTTAGTGAAACAATCGCTATAAACGAATTATAACCGATAGTAAAAAATGTTGGCAATCATTTAAAACACCATATACAGCATATCCATTATTTAAAGATATAAAAATAAAAAATTCAAATATTTATTAATAAACATATTTAATTTATTTAGCCTTGTATTTGACTCTATGTACAATGATGTCTAATAGACATCTGGTAATGTGCAATAGAGATCCAAAACTATTATTTTAATCCAATTCCCTTCATCAGCTAAAATACTTTATTCCAGCGGGATTGATCCCACAGAGCTAAAATTGCACTTACCGGGTTTCCACCCTCAACGCCCACAAGCATTAAAAATTTTAAAAGTTAACTGAATTAATTTGTTACACTTATAATTTGTTATGGTATGCGTTAGGAACCTGATATTTTCTGTTCCCTTCTATCCCAACATGTTTGTTCTTAGTCCCACCCCATTCCCAATGGGTCACTCCTTGGACCTTTTGCAAGTAAGAGTAAACAGTTAAGAGGAAATAAATGCAATTTTATATTTTTCAAAATTACAACACTTAGATTTATCATAATACTTATATACAAAATCTACGACTACGACTTTACCTTTAAAATTTTATAGAAAAAAATATTGAAAGTGATTTCCCTATGATTTTGATCATGAATATCATTATCATAGGAAAATTTTATATCAAAAATCTAAATCAATAAAAGATGGTGCTTTTCCCAAACAATTTTCGATTTTTTCTCAACTATTTTCTCGGAACATATTTAGACGCGTTAATTAGTTAATAATAAACATGAAAAAACTAAGGATTAGTGATGCAAATATTAATTTAGTGATTTGCAATTCTTTATTGCCATTATTACCATTTAAGCACATTATGAAACTTACACGGTTAGTGTGACCTTAAAAGTATATAATCAAATATGGGACAATTACTCATATTTAAAATCCAGTAATACTATATAGCGTTTTCCAATGCGAAACTAAACCAACAGTGAAAATGATAGCATCGCTTAAAAATCGTTTCGATTATATGGATTTTCGCAGAGGCTTTTTATTTTATTTTATTTTTTAATATTATTAGTTTTCTTTTGATTTGATTAAAGTCAAAATATATAATATACTGATTACATATAAAGATAATTTATCAAATAAATTAAGTTTAAAAATCATTAAATAGTGTATTACACGCCGCGTAAGCGATTTTATTGCTTTACAGAGTTGTGTTACTTTTGTTTTATTCATGAAAGTTAAACAACACTTAAAAAACATGCATATTTACTTAACCAAACTTCTTTATATATATAATTCTTAAAATAAGTTCACAAAACATTCTGTGTGTATAATAGAATGTGCTATATATCCCATTCCATATATATTTGTCTATTTTTAATGAATTCTTTCAATCGTATTAAGATATTGTTAGTTTTGTCATTTGAAACAGAAACATAATAGTTTTGGAAAAGCTGTTAACCCTAGTTATGGGGAAGAACACGAAAACGTAACAAAAAGGCTCTTTTATTCTCTTTCAAGTTTTGCTTTTATATCGCTTTAAAAATAAAAAAATGTCACTTACGAACTGGGGTTACTATAAATATTTATATGCATATATACTGTATATGTGTGCGAATATATAAATCAGATTCGGATTCAAATTGGGAACAATTTTTTTATTTCGCTTTATTATTATTGTAATGAATTTGAATTTCTAATCTATTAATTTATTTTGATTATAATTTTATACTGTAAAACAAGCGCGCAATTCCATAAATTCACGGCTAAATAAACATACATTAAAGACAAATTACTGAGTATTACTTATGTAAAATACTACTTTTAACTGACGGCAAAGATCATTAACTTACGAAAAGGAAACATAAGTTAAGAGACGGTTGAGATGAGTAAGTTGTGTAAAATTAGAGAAGATAGAGACGGAATGAGGGATACGATCGCTTTTAGCTGTATTAATCATAATATTTATTTTTAGATTTTTATTAGCGATAATCGTATAATAAATCGTTAGTTTATTTATAAAATGCTTAGTTGGTAACCGAAAATATTGACATTAATTTAAATTGAATAGTTTAAAATTTTAGCACTAATGTCTCGAGAGTTTTCAAGATTTTAATTTAATAAATATACAAAATAAAATCTTGCGATAACCATATGGATTATTTTAAAATTTTAACTGCTCGCATATCCGATATTAACTAGAGTTTCAAGAGATAAAAATATTTCAAATAATTAACTTATTGCAAATTAGTGCATTAGAAATTTAATGCGAACCAAACTGCAATAATCATATGGTGTATGCACAGGTGCTTTAAAATCTGTTAGACTATATAAACAAGTGATAAAATTACTGCGTACGAAAAAAATGCATCACAAGGTTTAAATATTTAATATTGAATGCCTATAAAAATTTGTTTTAACTTACTGTCGTTATTTGCTTAAACATCTTCAAACAAAAATTAATTACAGATAAGAATTGTGGGACGAAAGTTAAGGACAAGTTTCTTCAAGTAGATATAAGGAAAAAAAGATTTTTTTCTGCTTTAATAAAAAAAACTATTATACGTTGGTTAACATTTTTATTTGTCAAGTTTTCCTAAATTATGAAATCTTTTCAATTATTATTATGTTTTACTCCTATAAAAGGTAAGACAAAATTGAAAGGATAACCTTTAGATTTTGAGCAGAATGTGCCGTACGTTACAGGTTTAGGGAAAGTAGCGTTCGTTATTCAGTAAAGTAATTTTGATATTATCAGATGATTAACCCATTCTCGGAAAAAAGGCACAAAACAAACAATTAAATACATTTATCAAAATTAGTCTATCTATGAGGCTATAGAAAGTCCAAAGTTTAATTCTTTTACCATAAATAGTCGATGATTGAATCGGAAAAATTGATGTCAATAGCACGCGCTATATAACTATATTATTAAAATTTAAATATTTTCTTAAACGTATTATTGATCTATTTTAATAAAATTTATTATTATATTTTGTTCCCGAAAAAAATAAAATACTTTTATGAGAATTAAGAGAAAGATAGCGAAAATAAATAAAAAAAAGCTTGGGATAACAAATAAGATATGCCTGCAAAATCGAGTGAATGCAGCGTTTTGCGTGTGTATCACGTGTGACGTCACTTTGCCTGCAATGCCGAATTGCATGTGTGTTGTTGTGCTTCACAGTGTTTTCGTTTAGTAGTTGTCAGATACTATGTTAGTAAGTCTAGTAATACTGTAGCAATGCTGCGCTATTGCACACTTTGGTGCCAAAACTAGTGAATGAATTTTCTACAGAAAACCGCTGTTTACATACCGCTCTGAAATGCGTGTACATTTTCTAAATGTGCTTTTCGACAACTTTTGTTTATTTGATAATTAATTTGGCTGAAACTTGACGCTAACGAGTCATTTTCAGTAAACTTGAAATTAAAGTTTTTTTCATCGTATTTTCGGTGCACCACAAGTTTGATTTAATTGAAAACTTGAGCGCAAATAATTCAATGCCAGCATCGATTATCGTAAATTAATGCCTTACGAAAACAAAAACTTAGTGTGTTTAACATGTAATTTGAAGATAAAAAACTTAATTATAATCAGAGACTAATATTGTCACAACTGTATTATCAGCTACGGAAACGAGATATAAACCAATGAATGGTTTGTGTGCCAATTGATACGCAATTCGTTTCTCATGTTTAATACATATTCGTACGTTATCTCTCCGTATATAACCATTTTATTATGAATTACTTTTCTATTTAGAAAAAAATTTATATATATCACAGGATATGTGATTTATAAAAAAGTTTTACACAATTTTATTCATTGTAAAACACTTTTCTTAAATATAATGTGTTCCCATTTAAAAGGCATATCTTTATATTTTTTTGTATGTTAATATTTGATTGATAACAAATGTTTGAAATAACTTTATAAATAGTGATGTTTGATATGTAAGTAGTTTATGCATTACAGCGTATTGTGTGTGTTATGAACTCTAAGAATATTCCATAAGCAGCAGCGACTTCATAGACGCCTTTAAGACGTTCACCCTTTTGTGTATCAAAACTTTTTTTTGAGTGATGCTTATTTGACAGCGTATTTAACAAAAAATTTATAAGTGCAACAAAACAATAGTTTTTTTTGATAACTATTTCGTCGATACAGTGAGAAATTAGTTTAATTAAAAGTTTGCGTATAAAAATTGTGATTTGGCATTATGGCCAATAATTTACCGTCAAAAATGGTTGAATATAGTAATATTGCTCAAGTGGTGCATCACAATGAGTTTCCAGTGATGCTTCTCGAGCCCAGACCTTTCCGACCCTTTAAATCTAGCGAAGAATATCTGTACGCTATGAAGGAAGACTTGGCTGAATGGTTAAACACTCTTTACGAACTTAACATCAATGTTAACAACTTTATTAAACAACTGGAAACAGGTGTTGTACTTTGCAGGTATGTCTAAATATCAGATTACTTCGCTGTACATACCATATGTACATATTTGTATTCGTTGTGTGTTAATATAGATTTATGCTAACTTAATAGACACGGTAACCATGTACTGAAGAGAGCGCGAGAGTACGAAGCGAACGGCCGAAACAGTCTGAACATTTCGATACCAAAAAAGGATATCATTTTCAGGGAGAATGTCAATCCAGGAACGTTTCAGGCTAGAGATAACGTTTCTAATTTTATCACTTGGTGTCGAACGCTACAAATTCACGAATGCCTTCTCTTTGAAACGGATGATCTTGTAATGCGAAAAAACGAAAAAAGTTTTATTATATGCCTCCTCGAAGTCGCTCGCAGAGGCTCTAAATTTGGTGAGTGAACTGAACTTTCGTTTACTGTTAAGGAAGTTATGCATAACAGTTATGCGACTCTAATCTCGCACTATTTCCCAATTTTTTTGCTGCATTGCTTTACTGATTAACTTATTTGAGAAAATTTTCCTATCAAAACCTAAATATAAATATAATCTATTAATGCGGACGTTATTATCGTTATTATCATGATTGTGATGGAGTTTTTAGCGGATTTTGTATAGTCTTATAGTTTTGTTTACGTTCCGAAATAGCGTTTTGACCAAAACATGATCAAATATATCAGCAAAGCATCCTATGAAGAGGAAACGCTGCTCTAAACTCGTAAAAGTTGTTGAATTACCTCTTAAATTACTAGCAATAAATATAATAGGGTTGACCTGAACTTACAATACAGGAGTTATAAAAAAATATTTCAATATATAAAATACAAAGATATTTTTATAAAACAAATTACTGTCAAGAAATCTAAAGATATTTCTTTGAAAATTTTATTGTATGAGCATATTGTGATTCAGTTTAGTTTTATATATGTTACGACACTTAAGAGAAGAATAGTTTTATGGCGTAAAAAAGTAAAGTTTTTAGGAACTAAATTTAACTTTCAATAGCATTTTTTTGTCTATAATTAAAATATAATTATATAATAATATTTTATTTTATTCGATATTCTATATTTACAGCAATAAAAATTAAAGTAATACGACTCTATTAGCGTTTAACGTCGAGCGTATGCTGTATTTTTTTATTCGAAACTATTTGATAAAATATTAATTTTTTAATTAATTAAAAAATATAATAGATCTATTAAGTACACTAATTTTGATATTAAAAGTTAATTCCATATACTTTCTACAATATTATTAATATTTGTGGCTTAAACAAATATAGTCGTTGGCTTTATGGCATCAAAAAACACATGCTTACGATAGATATCCCATAGGGTTTAAGGACATAATTCGCATCGCATCCTATCTATTAATTTTTGTTTTAGAGAATATATAAAGTTATGTTAAAGCACTCTCGAGTTCGTACGCTTAATTTAATTCGGTCTAACTTTATAGCTATTAATTGCATTATCGTTGTATTGTTCGATGTCACGTATTTTTCAAAATAAACAAATTTAGTTTTCGCTTAGAATTAGTATCCTTAATGGCTATTGAATGTGGAAATAAGATATTGCCAAAATCTTATTGAAAATAATATTTTAAATGTTTGAAAATATGATCTTTTTAATTAAGCAATTTGTAATAAGTTTTAAAATATTTATAACAAAAATATAATTTAATTTAAAAATTTCAATAGCATTTCAACTAATAATTATTATTTAGTTATAAATAACATTGTAAATTTAAAAATGCCCAAAACTCCATAAATTTTTTGTTCTCATACATGTATTATTTAGAAAACATCGGGTTTTTGCACTAAAAATTTTGAAACCCGATCCGAACCCGACATTTTGGATATCCTTTGACTAGTTTTATATGAACACTTGTTTTCTAGTTTGCAATAGAGATTTTTTTTTGCTAAAATCAATGGTTTAAAATTTTTTGTTAATGTAGACCAAAAACTTAAAACGATTTGATTTTGAAGCACAGACAAACTACAGTACTTACCAAAGTCAGAAAAATTTAAGAAGTTATTAGAAATTATGTTGTTTTCATATATTACTACTTTAATGCAAACTTTAAAACGCATTGCTATAATAAAATTTTTAATGTTAACATAGAATAGTCTAAAATTAAAAAATAGAGTTATTTATAATTTATTAACTATACTCGTATCTGTGATTTTCTTTTTAATTCATGTGATGAATTTATATCCATTTAAGTTTATAATCAAAACAAATTAATTTAGAAAACACTTTAGAAAATTATAGGTTTAATATAACTGAATAAGCGATAACATTTCGTTCCAACGTTAACAATTTTTTTGTTAAAGTTATGTCGTAATTAATTTGTGGTAATTAATTATTTTCCCTTTTTTAATCTAAATTTTTTATTTCTAAGTTTTTAACATTTTAGTATTGCAGCCATTTGCAAATATTTCATTCGAAAAGACATAACTAAAATTAACAATTTTATAAAATTATTTCTAGCTTTAATGATAAAAAATAAGTGAATAACTGAAATGAAAATTATAATAATGCTGATATAATACAATGCAAATGACTCTTGTTTATCGCATTGACCGAATTAATGCTAAATGCCATTCGAAATGTCAAATTGTTAGACAGTCTAAAAATAAATATTATAACGTCCACAAAAAGAAATTGAATCAATAAGATTCCCTAAGTTTAGATTAATTGAAAATCTACTTTATTTAAAAATATAATATTTTTAAAAACATTAGTTTCGATTGAAGCAAATTTTGATTTTTTTTTTGCAATAATTGCATTTTAAAAATTTTTATATAAAAATGAAGGATGAAGAAGAGAGATCACAAAAGTTTACTGAAAACGCAATTTAAATTATCCTAAAGAAAACCAAATTTTAATTACGAAATCCGATTCTTATAAATTCCAATTAGACATTCGTTTAACTCATAGTTACTCTAATTATTGGAATTTTGTATTAAAAATTTTAATCTTTCCTTATCTATCAATGCCAGGATAACTCGATACTTAAAATTTCTGCATAGGAACAGCAATTCGCTGTTGCTGTGATTTTCTTTAGCTTAATCAGATTTTTTATACAGTATTACTGCATGTTAAATGTTATAACATCGAAGTAAATAAAGGGCAAAGTTTGTGCTTCTATATTATAACCATTAAATGCCTTCCCTCCATACTTTTATAATTAGACTCAGCGTTAAGTAAAGAAGAACAGTAGAAAGATTCAATGCAGATGGAAATATTTTTCAAACCATGGGCGCCTTATATATATCTACTATACTCGAATTTAGAAGGAAAAATTAAAATAATTTGAGCTAACATTAGAGTTAGTTTGGAGTTCGGAGGGCAATAAATTTGGATGTTCGCGCGAGATAGTAGACGATGTATATAAATAAACATATAGTCTGCCAATTTTTCTCAGTTTAAATAAGTGAGCTGCGGTAAACTCGTCCCTCCCGTTAGAACTAACCCGTCCTTTCACACTGCAGGAGAGATCTCATTCCTAGTAAATTTTATGTGAACTTAATTAATATACTTCTATTATAACTATCGTTGCAACAATAGATCAATGATTTTATATTCTACCGAAAATTATTAAACCAAATCCATTTTTTCAAACTGCGAAAACTATTTGCTTAATAATCGGTGTTGTTTTTGAATGGGAACTGAAAATATTCTTAGGTAATTAAGCTATCATTAATAGCACAGACTACTTATACAGTATAATCAAATATTTATTTATCAGCGAATAAGTCTTCAAAGCATCTAAAACATGCTAAATAAATAGTGGCATTAACGGCAAGTTTATATCATATTAAACAATTATATTACGAAACAAAAATATCCCTTATTCCTTAATTTTCTATAATTTTGTGTAACAATTTTTTGGTTATCTAACTTTAAATTAAATTTCAAATAATTTATGCTCAAATTTAATAACTTTTGGTGCTAATAAAAATATATGCAAAATTGACGGCATTTAGTTACATATTAATTATTTTATTAAAAGGTGTCTTAGCGCCCACTCTTATTCAACTCGAAGAGGAAATTGATCGTGAATTAGCAGAAGCCGATCATGAAGGAAAAATTGCGGATAAAAATAAGGAAACTGTTGAGCAACAAATAATCACTAACGATCTCAAAACTCTGCACGAAAGCGTAATGTTTTTTACATTTATCTTTAATATTCTTTTAATATGTTTGTATATATATTGCATAATTAAGATTAAGACAAATATGAACACGAATTTAAATTAATATTTAAATCTCTAGAGCTTTAATTTTTTTTTGTTAAAAAGTATTCAATTTCGAAATAGACTAAAACATATAATTAACTAAATTTTTTGCTTTTTTACCATTTAAAACAGAAAACAAAGCGTTTTCAAACAAAAATTGTACTCAATTTACTAGTATAATAGTCATGTAGTTATGAATTGTTTTTACTTTTCACTAATCTTTATCAAAAAAATGTTGATTTGCATATTTAGGTCGTCGAGTTACTATCGCGATGTACGTGTCCCACACAATATCATTTAGAATATATATCTGACGGCAAATATCGTATTGGCGATACGAAAGTCCTTATATTTGTTAGGGTAAATTAAACATTTGAAATATACTGTAAATATTAGTAAAGCAAATAAAAATAATGCAAGTTTTGCTTCTAATCGTGTTTAGATTTTGCGAAGTCACGTAATGGTTAGGGTTGGCGGTGGTTGGTATGTATATTTGTTTTATACGCTATAATATTTATATATTTTTTATTTGTTTTATACTTTCATTTTTGTTCAAGTTTCTAAACGGATAATAATTAATACATTAAATTTGTTGTAGGGATACACTGGAACACTACCTTGATAAACATGATCCTTGTCGATGTCGGTCAGGTATATTTGATATTTCATATTTGAATGCTACTTAACTAATACTTCGTTTGGATTTCGACTAATAAATTATTTTTTAAAGGTTATGTTTGAGTTATGCCCTGTTCTTTAGAATAGAATTGTATAAAATATTAGGCACAGATATTTTAGCCCAACTACATTTTAATCGATTGTTAAAACGTAAAAATTACTTATATTCAAGTTTACAAAGTGTATTGTTATCAGCAGAGATAGGAAGTGAAGGTGTCTGAGAAACGGCATGGAGAGAGAAAGAGATTAATTTAACGAATTAACAGTTTTGCTAAAACGATAAAATTTTGGTTATCAACCAAAGTGTAAAAATATCAACGGTATTGACCTTACATTATATTGTTTAATAGGACATTGTTACGCACTTAATGCTCGATTGTCAATAACACCTCCAGGCAGTCATTCAAATTTGCCACAAATGCAAGTGACGTATGACAGGTAAAACCGGAATCAAGTATGATATTCAAAAAAATTATCTGTTAATATTTGATTTTGTTTGGTAAATTTAAAGGCCCAAAGAAGCCACAACGCCATCATCATATCAAAAACTTCGAACTCGAAGCAAATTACCATTAAATACGTCATTCAGTCCCGAGAAGAGTAAACACAATGGTATTAATGCTCAATTAAAAAAAGATCTCAGTAAATCTGTCGGTTTTAAAGCTGGTCGCAATAAATTTGGCCGCAAATCTTTAGATATATATTGCAATAAAATCAATTGTTAATCAAAAATAATAAACCATACATTGTTAGCACGTTGTTAGCATTGCTAACAATTTATTACGCTTTAAAACTTATATTTAGCTGGTTTTCATCTAATTTGTACAATTTTTAATTTAGGAATTTTAAGTATAATACAAATTTTTTTAAAGTTAACTAACTCTGTGATAATTTTTTTATTGCTAAGTTTAATTTCACTGTTAGTGAGAGTTGCAATCGTTGCTCAATGACCAGTATTACGTTTTTGATTTAGAATTTAAATTTATATAATTAGTTATAAGCTTATATAAAATTAAAGTTTCATTGAAAATTTCCGATAAATTTGTACGGAATTATCCGATTAATTTCATGCGATTCAAATGACATTCTTTCGGCAAAATTTTGATATTTAGAAATGATTTAACATTTTTAGATGAATTTATCGTTTTACTTCAGATAATATTATTGGTACTTACTTTTTATTATTAGTTAATTAGATTTGTTTCATAAATCTATCATTTAATTTCTTATGTTTTAATTTTGTTTCGATTCTTCCCATAATTATTCATCATAGTAAAGGTAAGTACTATACCTGTAATATACCTGTAATAAGGTTAGGTACTATTTATTTGTACGCTTATTTGCTAACTATTTGCCATCTAAAAATGAATTAAACGCGCCTTAAAGCATAAATTCATTAATTAATTATTTTAATTTAACACTATTTTAATTATTGATTTTCTATTTCATTATCTATTTCCTCTTCACTCTCTTCCCTTAAATTCTTAGCATACGTAAGCAGTAACGCAAATATGATTACATTTATAACGATGAGCGCAGTGACTGTCACCAAATCATCGACTAATGTCAGATTAAATCTGCAGTAAAAATCTTTTTTTAAATTCTCACCACTAATGGCACCTGATTTTGGAAAAAATATTAATTATAAGTTTAATCTTAGTAACCTTTAGACGCAAACCGAGTCTTACTTTCAATTATAATATACGAAAATTGTGTGTAACTAAACAATTTCAAAACTATAACAATCCATATTAAAGTGTAGAAAAGTGTTTGATTAAACGAAAGCAAAATGACTGCAATTAGTATAGCTATCAATAAGGAAAATGATGATAATAGGCACCAGTAGAACACGTAAATTTGATTTTTGTTGGTTTTTCTAAATACTTTCGTTACGAATACGTAAATTGATGCAAATAAATAAAATAAAGCGATTGATGTGAAGCGATACAGTGAAACCGATTGCCTTGAATCCCCATCGTTGTCATCAGGTTTTACTTGCGACTTGTCTATGTCGCTGATTAGATTAATAATTGATACTAAATAGATGACGTCATAACTGACTAAATTAATTGTCTCGAAAATTCTTCGCCTAAACGTTAGAATGAAGTTACAATCGCTTGGATCGAACTGAATGGTTCGGTTCTCCATTTGGCTAACCGTTTCGATATGAGTTTTGTACGCATTATACACTTTGAAACAGTAATTCACAGAAAGTTAATGTTAAATCAAGTAAAAAAGATTTTTTTTCTCAAAATGAAAACATTTTATTCATATTTATAACATTAGGGGTAAATTAAATCTATTCAAAAAAAAGTTTATGTTTAGCTTATAATTTCAAATTCCGTTTATTTTAAAGATTCAATGATTATAAAAATAAATGGGATTTTTGGCGTAAATTTGTTGGGTTAAAATTAAAAAAATTACTTTTACTATACGAGATAAGATATGTTCCGAAGCATAATATTAGGTCGATAACAATTAAGCCAATGGTTGCGATTAAGATCGATTTATTGACGATAACAGCGCCACAAAATCCGGATAATAATATAATGAGTCCCCAAATGACCAATAATTGGCGAACAATAACTAATCCCCAATCATTTTTTTCGCTTTCATTTTCGGTAAACAGTGTTAAACGGATGTAATATAATGACAGCAATAGTAGCAAACAGCTCAAAACAATTACATAGATTCTTGATGTGCAACACGTACTACATCTACAGCAACTTAATTGAAAATTTTTCATATTTTTATATTTTTAATAACTGTTTAGCAGAATATCGTTTATTAAAATTTATGTTTCAAAAGTGACAAATCTAAAAAATTTTACTTATTCATAGCTTAGAATATACAAATTGTTTGTTACATTTTGAAATCTTTTTCAATTGCGCGCATTAACAATACTATGTTACCTATCAATACTAAAACAATTATGTTCTGAATTACTGTATATGTGTTTTCTCGATATCGGTTCGTAACACATTCTTATAATTAGATGCTTTCATTCGATCCGATGAGCTGAAAATCAAGCATCCAATACGGTTCCATTTTAAGAAGTCTGGCGAATGTTGTGGCCAATACAGCCGCCAATAATATGATGCCAATCGTAATCCCGTAATAAATCGGTTGACTGATGTAAGTTTTCCAACCGATAACGAGTATCGAAAAGATGAGAACACAAAATAAGGCGTAAATCACGATCAACGAGATATTATTTTTGATTGCGCCTATAATACCGATTATTGTCATAATAAAAGTGATCGAAGCGGTAATACCAAGAACTGATCGCTGCGTTGAAATGGAATTATACGAATCAGTTTCATCTGTTTCGGGCGAAATTTTTTGCAATCGATTCAAATTCTGTTCATCTCTATTAAGTTTCTTCCAAACCAATATACTGACATAAAGAGATGATAACAAAATCGCAATATTTAATAGAAAAACTGCCCATTTATTTACTTTAAGTAAGAAAACTTTTCCCATATTTAGTGAGTTATTTTAGTAAATGTCATTTCACGCAACAGTACTGTATTGTTTGACATTGAACGCAACCAAATGTGGTTCATGTCTGCACATTAATCATTATCTGCTCTAATTGTGTCGAATAGCATCTCCTTTACTGAACATCATATCCATTAATATCTGCATACTCGATATTTGCCGTATTTTTTACAATCAATTTTTAATTAACAAATTTTTAATAGAATTTATTTAGTCATAAATTTATATAAGTTATATTGTACAGTATTTAGTGTACCTATAAAGATGAGTTATAATATCATACAATACTGTATCTATTTTATACGGTATAAGCAAACTCAAATAATATGTATAAAGAGTTTAGTTAAAATAAAAGTTTATAAAATGTTTATATAATTTAACAGAAAATAGAAAATCTAAATGAAATGCATTCACATTTTAGTGAATATAGAATATGTGAAACATTTAAGATAAATATTTTAAAGTGAAAAACTATAATACGATCTAAAAAGAATTAATCCAGTTTACAATAAAATATGCAATTAACTCGAAACGAAAAATATATTATAGGTATATTAAAATAAAATCTAACGCGAAAAACAGTTTATGTAATTAATTTGGTTCAATGAAATTCATCGTAATCGGGTTCAGTATATTTAATTCGTTTCCTTATTCTAAAATCATACCAGTCTTCAGAATCGCGTGAACGCGTCTCCATTCGCTTATTTTCTTCGTCTTGAAGTTTTCTGGCAATCGATTCATCATTCATTGTTTGCTCAATTAATTGATTTCTTTCATTAGTCAGTTTCATATCCTCGTCCAACAACTGTTTGATCAATAACTCATTTCGTTGTTCCTCTTTTAATTGAATTTCTCTCTCGTTATCGATTAATGTCTGAAATTCTTTACCGATTTCGCCGTCCGATGATATCACGCGAGTTATTGGCTCCATTTTAAGCATTATATCGAATTTCTTATCGTAATCTTCCTTACTATTAACGATTTGGGGAAATTTGGACTGAATTTGACGCAATTTGTCGCGATTAACGATTTGATCTCTTTTAATGGCATTACGAGACCAGCAACTGATCCGAAGCCTGCAAAACGGGCACAAAAGGTTCACCACATCCATACTCTTTTGGTAGCATTGGAGACACATCTCGTGCTTACACGGCAACTGAAATCATTGGCAATTAAGTACATGTGTATACGAATATGTATGTGTGTATGTGTTATACGTTACGCGTACAGTAACCGGTGGTATCATTAGCGACAGACATATTTGACAAACAAGTGTTTCGTACTCGGCTTTCGTTACCACACACTCCTTAGTGGCCGTACTCATCCCTTATTGCGTAAACAGAATCACACACACAATAATTATTATAAATGAAAAATAAAGTAAAAATGTTGATATTTTTGACAATGATTTTTGGTGCGACTCAAATTTAACAAATTTTACTGTTGACCCCTAATTTCATTCTGTTATGATCGCCTTATTCTACATGTATTTTGTATGTATTAAACAATTCATTAATGGCAAGTAATTTTATATTTAAATCCATTCATTTGTTTAGTACGCATTTTGCTTAAGTTGCTAATTTTAACTCCCAATTTACTAAAAAAAACTTTCAAAAATTACAAGTGTGTTTGGTCGCTGAAAAATGTTTTAAAAGCCGCTATTAATCAAATTGTTAACTGTAAATGTAACTCTAAAATAGAAAACAAAAAGTTGACTGTCACGACCCCTTATCTTTATTTAAAGCAAAATAATTGCGACTATATTTCTCTTAACTTGAACCGAAAATATTGCTTACATAAAACTAATATCATAAACTTTACGTAGAGTTTGAACTTAAAAAAATATTTGTACAGAAAGCTTACACAGTAATAGGTTACGCAACTCAAAACTTTTGTAATATTTATCATATCAAAATAAAAATTTAATCTTATTTTTGGTATTGCGAAAAACAATAAAACAAATAATACGGAATTTTTAATGAGATTGTCGGCTAATTTCTCGTGAAACGCAATAATAATCAACAAACAATTTTTCGTATGAATCATTTAAAGCGCGATAACACGATATAAAATCTATAAACGAAACGATAAGCAATATTTGTAATGCGATTTCATTGAACAATTGGATGGTATTGTTAGAGTGCGCGCTACCATTTAAACATTCATTCAACTGTTTAGTTCGTCACAATATTCTCTGATTCGATACTCAATCATTCAATATTCCATTCAAAAAATTGACTCAAAAAAATAATTACGTAAAGAAATCAATAAAAAAAGTAATTAATTATCTGAAAAATGTTGGAATCATATGCTTACGTAACACTAGTGATGAAGAACGACAAATATATAGCGGGAGCTCTTGTATTAGCGCATAGTTTACGAAAAAGTGGTTCAGTTTGCGCATTGGTTTGTATGGTGACCAGCGATATCAGCGTTAAAGCGGTAAAAGTTTTAAAAAAGTGGTACGACTACGTGTGGACAGTGCCATACATCAGACACCGATGCGTATCGTTTAAGACAGCGCGACAGCGAGAGCTATATAACGACTGGATCGAGGAATCGTTCACCAAATGGAATTGCGTTAACGCAAAAATGTTCGGCAAATTCGATAAAGTGATCTTCATTGACGCCGACATGATGTGTCTGACGAACTGCGATAAAGAGCTGTTCTCGCTTACGCCACCGGCGATGACTTTTTCGCTTCCGTGGGCTAAACCGTTCTGCGATCATGGCATTGAAAACCCTTATGGTGTCATAAATCATGGACAAATTATAGACTGGCAACTGGTAGAGACAGGGTTTAAATCGTTTATAGGCGTGGGATCACTGGTAGTCATCAAACCCGACCAAATAGTGTTCGATCAGATGCTCAAATGTTTAAATAATCAATTCTGGTTCGGTTCGTCGAACTGTTTCAGTGGTTTCGACGAACAGCTCATTTGTCTGACGTATACCACGCTTCGGCAGTCATTCACGCACATTCATCAATGCTATAACTGGCACGTCGGCAAATGGAATTGGTTGCCACCAACCGTTGGTTCGTGCGATGGAGATGTCAGCGCATTGCAGCCTAAAATGATTCATTATTATGGCGATCAGAAACCGTGGTATTCTAGTAGAAATGGCCAGTGGTCTGACACTATTCCGTGGTGGACCGCTGCCGATGAGATTATTGCTAAACACGATGCCACCAGAAAATATTTTGAATTACAATTTTAACGCTATTTATAATTGTTTATAATCTTTTTTAGATTTTAATTTTGTATGTTAAAAAGTTTAATATCAATTATTTATTAAATGATTTCGAATAATAATTGGTTAACACAGTTTTTGAATAAAAAACATATCATATTCTTAAATGAAAAATGTGTTTATTTGGTTCAATAACATCAGATTACAATTTATAGTGAATAAGTCACAAATCACAGAATTTTCAAATAAAAAACATGAAAATTGCTATCTGTAATCATATGGAAAATTTTCACGATTCAATTTTTTGGAAAAATTTGTCCAAATTTCTGTCTCGAAACTTCTACTTTAAATGAACCGCTATTACGATATATCGGTAATGCGCAGTACATAATGAAGGAAAAACAAAAATCGTGCATAAAAATGGACACATTATTAAGAAGACAGTTTTAAAAACGGGATGTAAATAAAAAGTACATAACGTAGTCGAAAGTGATTACATAGAATTACGTCAAAAAAGAGATAATAATAAAATAGTCGAAACAAAACAAAATATTTTTATCGATCATTAATGATTCTAGCGATTGAAAAAAACGCATAGTAAAATGAAATGAATTGATTCCAACGATTAGTCATCCAAAGAGATGCTAATACTCGGGCATCGGAAAGCACTGCAGCCTAAGAACTTACTACAACCAGCGCCAACACCTCCAGTGCCCACAATTCTGACAAAAGACACGGGACGTCTCTCAAACTTAATGATCTGCAATCCTTTTGCCGGCTGTTTCTCTCGATCGAAAATTTTCTCCCACTGTTTCTCGTCGCCCGAAATTTCCACGTAAAACTTGTAGGAATCGGTCTGATCCTTGTGGTATACCTTGAATTCGAGCGAATCGAGCAGATATGGCTGAGCAAACTGTATATGAAACGCATTCTTCTTCAGGTCTTCGCCAAAGTTGCGCACAGGAATGAAATAAGCGTATCGTTGGGTGGAGTGAAGCAAATACAAGTCATGACGATTTATTGGGTAACGAATTCTTGTGCCGCAGTCCAGGTTCGCGATGTCATCGTTCGGTATCACAAAACTATTCTCCTGTTTCGGGCAGTTATGCGCGTAACTGCAGTCAAACGAATCGATAATAATATCGGCAACTTTGCCATCGGTTCGCGTGCCAACTATTTTAATGTATTTCGTTGAAAATGGCTCGAAATAGAGCTTCTGCCACGAACGACATATATATTTCGAATAATCCACTATTTTTGTCCAATTTTCGTTATCAGCCGATGCCTCGACGTAATATGAATATTCTCCTTTACCAGTGATCAGTTCCGATAAACGTAGCTTAATGTGATTGATTTCGTACGGCTCTGGAAATTCCACCGCATAGTAATAGCCAATATTATCGGTTTCGTGTTTCATCGTCTTAATGGTATACTTTGGCGTAAACTCAATCGCTTCCATCTTAATGGGTTCAGTGCATGTGGACGTATCCATCGATACGCGCTTTCTCTTTGGCTGTATTGCGTCCAATATTTGCGAATCGCTAACCAAATGCGTTGGTCGAACCACTTGTAGTAACTCTTCTTGCGCTAACTTTGTTAAGCTTATGCACGACACGAGATCCTTTGAATCCAATTCCGGATTTGAATTTATCCATTTATAGATAGCCTTAAACTTTTCCACTTCCGGCGCTTCGAATGTGGTTCTATTGATCAACATTTTCAGATTAGACACCGTTTGCTCGTAAGTTGACTCGTGATGAAGCATTTTAGTGGCCGATCGGTCCATAAAACGCAGACAATAATCGGCTAATTGGGAGGTTTCGGGGAAAAGCGTTGCGGCAGTGTATATGATCCACACGTTATCGATGCTCACAATATCTTTGAGATAATCGGATATACCCAACACAATGGCGTTAAGTTTGCATCGATGCGAAAGCGACAGCACATCGATTATTAGCCCTAATTCCAGATTATCGACGTATAGTTCGCCGCAATACAGATACTTGAGAACCTGTTTCAACGCATTACCACTGGTGTCCAACACGTCAAGCGTTTGCTTCTTTGGGTCCCAACTGGACGACGCTTTACCGTATATCTGTTCGTAGAAGTATTCGCTTCTGTTGGCAACTATGCATCGATGCGCGGGAATCGTTAATCCATCAACTTTTAGCTTAATATCACTGGTTGTGTCGTTAAGGTATAGTTCGCTGATTTGTTGGAGAAGCGTTTGCTTGCCATCGATTAGACCCCTCTTATTGATCACTCCATCGCCATTCAATTGGCTCATTGATATATCATTTACCGAATTTACTATTATTTCTTCTTTCATTATGATTTACTAATAGATTAAATAGTGTTAAACAGTAAATGTGTGTTTTAGTCGTTATGGGATAAATGCCGGCTTATATGATATGGTCAAACAATGGACGTTTTATTAGTTTACAATATAGATGGAGTAATAGTCATTCATTCGTTCACTCGATATAAGTAGATTCCCAAAATCATAATTGATAACAGTGTACAGTAGATGGCAGTACTGTATGTTATATGTTATGGTTGTATGTATTGTGAAACGACGCTCTAATAAAATTACATACCAAAACACGTGTCCATATACAACACAACATTGACATCATTTGTTTATATTTATTAGATTGTTATTATTTATTTAAATGATTTAATTAATTAATTATTAACTAAATTAATGATGTGTTCGCAGTCCGATAGCAGTGTTGAATTGATCGACGATTACAATTCAGATGCAATCGATTCAGACATTGAACAGCAATTGTATAGTTTAATACATCACAACACAGTCACCAATGATCATGTGGTACAACACAATCAAACACAATCACTCGCTAATCAAACTATTATTACCCATAATAATAGTAATAATAATAATAATAATGGCTTAAATAGACCACAACCGGAATGCATTGAAATATCGGATTCGTCGGATGACGACAAAAGCGACAACCAATCCATTATATTCGTTGAAGATGTTGAGCCAAACGTTAGAGCGCTGTCGAGTAAACGCGTTTTATCGCCTGATTTAAAATTATCAAATGTGGACAATTTAAACGATAGTACGCTCAATGTGATGGAAAAGTTTTATAACGAAGACGCGTACGACAGCGAACAAGAAGAGCGAACCTTTAATAACATGTCCGACAATCAAAAACTATGGAAAGTTAGTGGCAATGACTTGATATGCAGTAATCGGCGAACCGATAAGCGATATTACAGGAATGGTATTGTTTGCAACAACTGTTCAGAACGCGGACACATATCACGTGATTGTAAACAAGCAAAGGTTTCCATCTATTTTTTTAAATGTTTTTAGTTTGATTTTTTGTATCGATTGGTTTGACTTTTAAATGGGTTTATTGTTTCATTGGGTTATAGAAACTTCCGGTTTGTTATTTATGCGGTAATAGCGGTCATAATGGCGAGCGATGTGTCGCCAAAATCTGTACGATCTGTTTAAGCGACAAACACAACACGAATCGATGCAAAACTCCATCCAACAATTTTAAGTGCGATCAGTGCGACCAAAACGGACATCTCAAACATAATTGCACGTATTATTGGCGAAAGTTTCATATGACTGTACGTAGTTTTTAATTTAATCAAACATATTTGTTGTTGTTTTTTTCATTTCGGTATATTATCTGGGAAATGATTTAAACATTTTTGTTTATATTGCAGACAAATAGCGAACCGTCTTCTGTCTGGCGTTCAGTGCCATTAAACGATAATTTAAAAGTTAATAATAGGGTTTGCTGTTATAATTGCGGCGCTTATGGCAAACACTTCGGTCATGTAAGTTAGAGATAAGTGGTGTTTGATGCGAAACAATATTTTATATTTAGAAAAAAAAAGTTATACCGTATATACGTAATACTGTATATATATATTGTTATATGTGACAGGAGTGCAGATCAAAGAGCGTTACGCATTACGTCTATTGCTATCCTCCATCACCATTAATGCCTGCAACGAAAAACGTTCATTGTTTTAATGACAAAACGCAGCGAATTTCGACGCCAGTATCGTCTCATTGGAATAATGGAAACATTTCGCGCAACCAATTAAGCGTTTCTGGTAACGTCGCGTCATTTACGGCATTATCGCAGCGCAACCATCAAAATGAACGAAAAAATAAGCATATAAAATGGTTTTACTCGGAAACAAGCGCTACGACTCCGTTATCGTCGAAATCAGAGAAACGCGTTATTGGAAAGCATATATTCGATAATTCATCGCCAATATTCCATAACGATATACCAGAGAGGCTTAGCTCTAACTCTGCACACACTCCGACAAACTCAGCGAAAATCGATAATCCAATGCTAGCGAACAGACATACTAAAAGGTCAAAACGAAGAAAGCTTGCGAGCAAACAGAGACGTCAATTGCTCCGCAAAACTAATGAAAACCCAAATACTAGTACTGCTATTCTATTTAATGGAAGACGGAATAAAATAAAAGTTAAGAGATTAAGACAAAATTTAAATCCAGTCAATAAAAAAATGCGGTAACAGTTAGATTTTATATTTTTATGTATAGGAAAAAAACGCTGTATATTATTGTTTAAAAAACTAAGACAACAAAAATGCTAAATTTTTGAATAATGAACGGTTACTTTGAGAGTTAACAATTTTCGCATGAAATATAGTATTCCGCTTTATATTACCCAAATAAATCATCAATTGTTAAGCAGTCAAAATTGACAAATGATTTTTTATTTCTTATAAAACTTTTATTTGCTAACATCACAAAAGAGAGTGAGAGAGAGATGTGGTTCTCTCTCTCTCATATAGTAGTATACGAGTTACCATTACTGCACATTGATTTTTTACGTTTTCTAGTTATGGCGAATGGAATGGTCCGTTTGATTGTGTGGTCATAATAGTAGTATAAAAATATATCTAAACTTATATAAAAGGGGACCATATTTTGAATAACACTATCATCTATGGTGCGCACTCATGCAAGTGTTATATAATACCATTTATCAATAGCAGTTTGATCGGCAATAGGCAATGCCTGCGTATTACTAGATTCTGGCTTTTGATTGATTATTTGCTGACCCTCTGTCGGCCCATCAATCTTAAACGAGTTCGACAATGTTGTGTTTTTTAAATTAAGCTCCGTTTCGTTATTATCCATAGCGATTAAGTCACGCCAGTATTTATGCGTTTCGGCGATAATCCGTTCGGCGAATTCCCTATTCTTTGCCTCTCCATTAAACGCGAATTCGTTGGCAGGCTTTCCATCCGGTATTTTATATATTTTGAGCCACTCGTGAGTGGCTCTAATTAGACCCGGCATAAGCATCTCCACATCTTCGATATCATTTAATTGATCAGCGAGTGGATCTTCGATATCAATGGCAATAAGCTTCCAATCAGTCTCTCCTTCATCTATTAGCGCCATAACTCCCAGTATCTTAACTTTGAGAACGTCTCCTCTATTAGCGACTCGCGATCCAATCTCCACCACATCAATGGGATCATTGTCTCCTTTAGCACCAGTGGCTTCGTCCAAATGTTTCGGGTCTTCCCATGTTTGAGGTATAGCGCCATAATTCCAAATGTAGCCCTTATGCGGAAATGGATTACGTACGTAACGCAACGCATCCTTTTTCACGTCTTGTTTGATAGGATTGAGCGCTTCTTTTGTTGCGATTTCCATTTTGGCGTTCGTCCATCGAGGGATTTCCACCACCATATTATAGATGCGGTTTCCTTCGTCGGCGAACATAGGAATGTCGTGCCACGGGCTTACTGGCAGTCCATCTTTATCTTCTAGTATTATATAGTATTCAATTAAATTAACATTTTTCGAATATAAGTTTGAACATTAATCGAAATACTCTAATTATTGAAAATAATTATATGCAATAATACATTTACATTAATACATTTCAAACTAAACTTTAATTGAATAAAATAATATATTATGTTACGCTATTTATTAATGCGTAAAACGAACCGTACCGTAATTACCGGTATACACAGGACACTAAAGTGTATAATTTACGTAACCGTACCGTATATTAAATATTTGGTTAATTACGGTTAATTGCGCGTCGCATGGCATCGCATGGCGCAGACATAGCTAAGTGTAGGCGCAAATCGCGAACCAAATACTGGACATTTGGCACTAAACACTTAACACTAAATAAGTAAAACACTTAATGACTTACTATAATAAATACGATAATCGATCGAATTGAGTGCTCCTCTTTGGTCAATATTATACGTCATGGCTATTGGCGTTAATGTTGAATACAATGTGGATATCGGCGAACTGTCGCGCAAACTATTGTAGCGATTAATTTGACGAAAACGAGACCAAACACAATCTACACATATAATCAATTTGTTATATAAATACTATATAGTCTATACATATATATATATATATATATCCTATTTATTTAGCATATTTTAGATATCTTTTCTGTTCAAATAGCTTACGATTATTGTTACGCGATAAGACTGGTGTAAATCGGCCACAGATATAATATGTACGCTTTAGCGACAATGGTATTCGCGATAAACTAAAGGATAATAATATATTTCTATATTTAAGAGATGTCGCAATTGCCATCAAATTCTATTAAGTATTTTTGGTAATAATAATAACGTGTACAGTATTATGGCGTACAGTACTTCGCGTTTAACCTTTTTTTCGTATCAATTTGTTTTATCAATTCCAACCATTAACTGGTAAAACGCTATTTAAATAAGAGATATAATATTTACTTACTGTTTGGTTTACGTGAAGATATGAATCTAAACAGAACACGTTTAGACGTGATATTTTGGTAATATTTGATAGAATGAAACCAAACCAGTAGTAATGTCTTATAACTCGGAGTACTGTACAGCACAGACACGAGTAAACTTTAATGTTTAAAGCATATGTTTAATGCAATATAGAAATGGAAAATACATGTGAAACCATTAGTGAATACATTGAACGCAATTCAATGCCATCTGGGATTCATCTTTTCAAATCACAAAACGTGATACACATCGAAACGCATAGATTTTCCCATTTTATCCATCCATACTGTAAAGGAGTGAGGAGTGTGTGTGTGTGAGAGAGAGTGTGTGTTGTTATGCAAAGTGTTTGCGGATATGAGTGCGGATCAAAATTTTATGTCTATATTTGAATTGTATTGAAAATAATTATATGCTAAACGAATCAGTTCGCGTCTCCGATAACACCATTAATGAATGCATTATAGTATAAGATTTTTTTCTCGTTCGCTGTGCCGCTCCAGTATTGTTGACGAAATTTGCAAACTTTTGTTCGCATGATATTTATTTTGATGACCAGAATATCGATTTATGGCATACTGTGCGATGCCATAACTAAGTTATACTGTAATATATATATCTAAAGTTGAACCGATTCCCGTTACCATAGAAATGCATGATTGACGTCATTGATAAGTGCGCCAAATTCGTGTCCCAACACCAAAATCAAAGTTTTTTTTTTAAAAAATAAAACAATTTTCTGTTAATATTGAATTTTAGTCGCAATTAGTTTATGCGATGGATTCGCAATGCCCGCTAATAATGGTTTTGGTGATTGAGATAATGGGGAATAACAATAAATAGAGCATATAATGCACGCGAAAAACATTGAAAATCGATCGATTATTTCATGCCATCACTTCTAATCATATTGAAGTGGTTTTCGGTTTTTCGCTTATGTATACCAATGAATTGACAGAAAACTTTTACATATATGTATAAAGTTTTTATTTTTTTTGCTAAACCGTGCAAAAAAGCGCTTTTTGCGTCTCGTAAAAACTCTTTCTGCTTCTTTTCTCTTCGCGATTTTTTTTCAATAGAGTTTTAGTTTGACGGACGCGACAACTTTAATGTTGCCGTAAACCCCGAAATGATAGATAAGATTTAAACAATAGTCTGTTACTGTTTCGGCGAAATACTAAAATCTAATATCGTATAACGATCACGATAACGGTCTTAAAAGTTTATATCTTAAGTAACATAAGATTTGTATAGTGGTATGGATGAGCGTGACAATCATGATCACCTGAGAACGAGATGGTTCAATACAGTCGCTAAAATTTGGTATGTATCGAACGTATATACGTAACAGTTATACGAAAACCATACGATCTGGCGTACTGTACTGTACTGTTACGTGTGTACCAATAACTTACGAGCTTAAACGCACTTTAGGTCAATCTAACGATTTTTATTCCTCTATTACTCTTATTTGTCATTTCAATAATATAGTTCTTCAAATCACTATAACTGGATTTGAGCGAACCTTTTAAAGCGTAACATTTCTTTATTTTCCCAATTAAATGGTGATTTGATTTTTTTTTTCAAAAATAAAGTATTAAATAAGTTTGCGAATTTAAAGTTTATACGCATTTCATGTGTAACACGCATTTTATTGTGCTCATTGACTTTTCTAAAAAGATGTTTTGCGGAAACTATAAAACTATAAATTAACTTTCAAGTAATTAATTAATTTTATTAAATCGTTAGTTACACGAAGATGAAAGAAATAGATAAAAGTTGTCGCGAATGAAAAGAAACGAGACCAGACTGAAAAATCAAGTAAAATTGATTATACTGTATCCTATCTTTATAAATGTGTTGGCTAGAAATTTCGTACTGTAATACAATTAACAGATGCTGATTGCGGTAAATTAGGCAATGAGTTTCGAAATAAAAAATTAAAGAACACTGATTTGGCTGACAAGAAGTTATTCACTGTTTCTTGAAAAAAAAACAATTGTGCCGTGAATTATAGCATTTATAGCAATTATTTTAACTTTTATTGCCTAAACTTTTATTTATCACTGTTGGCTGTGATAGATGTGACTTTCATATGAAAATGCGATTATTGCTAAGAAATGTTTTAGATATTACCATAATTATATGAAAAATTTTTTAATGAATGAAATGTTAACAATTTTTTTCTAAACTTAATAGAAGGGAATCTTTCAAACTTTATTGTAAGTCTGGATTACTTGTGTGCCTTAACTTAATTAATGTTTTTATATACTTAACAAAAATATTACAAAAATAATATTGGATCACTAGTATACGTGGGTTACTGAAAATTTAAGACTGTGAACGTTGTTCAAATAAAAGCGATAAATAAATAAATAACTATTTGAAAAAGTTTAATCAGTTATTTTTATGTCCAGCAATAAATAAAAAAATTCTTAATTTTAATCCAAGCAATAAAAATATGCTGACATTTCATCTGCTACCTACACATGAACTAATATTTGATTATTAGTCTATTTTTAATTTAGCCCAGAAAAACTGTATTACATTTTGGGAAATAATTGATGGAAAATAGTGGCCATTATTTGCTTAAATATAAAATTGATTATTAGGCCCTAAATAAATATAAATGATAAATAAAGATAAAATAGTGGAGGGAATAACTCTTAATTGAATAAAAACGTAAAAAAATTTGTAGCCAAATCTACATTTGTTTTAGTATTATGATCATTGATCAATAAAAAAAATTATGATTAGGTAATCATGAAGAGTAAATATTATCTCGTAATATTTCGTTTGATAAAAGTGATGATTGCGATCATTGTAATGGTGTTTAGCTCTTTTATTTTGACGCGGGCTTTACATTTCTCAAAATGATTCCATATCACGCAAAATAGAGTGACAATCGCTTAAATGACAAAACTTATTATTGGCATCAGTAGAGTATTATTATTATTATTATTATCGTCAAATGCAATGTTCGTAAGCGGAATATTTTATGGCACAAATTATTTATTAGATACAAGTTAATACATTAAAAGCTAAGAACATAAGTTAAAATCAGTTATTGGTGCCCAAAATTTATTATCCTGTAATAAATTTGTACAAAAATATTAATTAAATTTCGCAAAACAAAAATGGAACAAAATTTTATTTTAAATTAATAGATGTTTAAATCTTTTTTTTAATTTTTAAATTAAGCGTTAATAATAAATAAAGATAGAACCGAAATTATTTATTTGAAAATTTGTTTATATGCATAAAAATTCTTAATAATCCCAGAATAAATGATGAAAACAGAAACGACGCATTCATAGAGAACTCCTTTTCCATAGTTTAATCATAGATTTAGTGGACGAGATATTTTTACGCTTGTGTCAGTGTGGAGTATACATTGTTTTATAATTGAAATATACAGAGTGAAGTGTAATATGACCAAACATTTTTTGTCTATTCCTATCAATTCAATGAAATGTTAAGCAAACTGAAATGGTTGGGCGTGGCTTAATAGTACATTTATATGCATTCATAGGAATGGACAAAAAATATTTGAATATGACAGTGAATGCGCACACACAGTCGCGGAGTCTTTTCGCTGTTTATCGCATAAACATATCTCGTCGACAAAATCTATGAGTTTAATGCATTGATGAGCTCCTTTACTGTCTTTTCGTAGTTTTGAAGCTTTGTTACTTAATATTGTTACGTCATTGCGCACTATTAAGGCTACTAAAAGACAGTAACGGAGCTCATCAATGGTTTAATGCATGCTTATATAACAAATATATTACGTAGATTTTTAACCTATGATAGCAAGATTTTAAATCCTTTTATTAATACAAGAAATAGGCGAAATCCCTTTATAAATATTAGACTTGTCTCAACCGACCAGACGGACGCACGGACAAACATTGTTAATCAATAAGCGTCTAGACTGGAATAGCAGGCGACTCTTTGATAAATAGCACAAATGTAAAGCTTTTTGGCAGTAGGTTTACCCACATAAAAATCAAATAATCTAAAAAACTTAGAAATAATAAAAACAATATATTTTCGATATATTTTCGATATATAATTCAAATATATCTTTAAAATAGCAGGAGTGAGAATGATATTGCAATTCAATCAAAAAGATGCAGAACTAGGGGATCGACGCAAGAAAAAATTAACCGAACATTATTCATATGCATAAAACGAGTAATAAGTTGTATGAGTTCAATAGAAACACAAACTCCTATTGAAACTTTTTATTTTTAATGTCTAAAAATTTTCAAATAATTTTTATTGGTCTGAATAAATATAACCGGTAAAAATGTTTTAAACCAAGTTGTCGAAGGTTTGCCATTTACAGTTTAAATTTTTTTATTAGAAAAACTTATTTTATAGATAAACCTCACACGTTTCAGAGGGCGTAAGAGGTATAGTAGTTTTTTCATTGGGTTCTCTTTACTGTAAGCATATAGCCACTGCAATCGAGCTTACTGTCATAATTATGGAAATGATGTATATAATCAATACTAGATTGTTTGATTTTCTCTTATCTTTGATTTTGAGTTCAATTGTCCATCATTACACATCATTCAAGTTTATAGGATTTATACAAAAATTCTGAATTCTTATTTTAATTTATGAATGATTTATGGGAAAACTTTTGTCGTAGCATTTATAAACAAAATCAGAATATATGTTAAATCTTGTATGCAACTGATAACAGCGTTCAATCATTCATTTTTTGACTATGATGTTATCAACTAATGTCTATAATCTATATTATGCTTAAAAATAATTTAATAACAATGAAACAGTCGCACGAAAACCCCACAATGCAATGCCGCATTAAATATAGAGTAAGTAAGTATTAGGTAAATGACCTAAACGTGTTTATTCCACAAGAACCACGAGAACGCACGTAAGTGAATGCGCATAAATAAAGTATTCTACGGTAAAAAATGCTAGAATAACGAGAATACTTTTATGTTCCGTAATGAACATAACCGATATATTACTGTGAATTAGTAATGATACACAATAATTATTAAGATATAATAATTGATTAGTAATCGCTTTGTGAAATTAGTGCAGTAATTATGGAAAAATCTAGAATGTCATGTGTTTCATGTTTATTCGGTGTTTGTTGCTATGCTTTGCGAAAATTTTTCGAAAATTAATACTTAAAGAAATTAAGTAAATAATTTACCAGAAACAAGAGTGCGCTAAGAATATAAGAGATAGAGAATAAAATTTCATTACTCTCGTTAAAAAAATATTTGCGTAAACATCAATAAAGAGCTCGCCATAATTATTAGCTTTAGTTATGCATTAGAATAATATAGCGTTTTATTATTATTAGAATAATAATACTGTAATAATAACTATTTAGTTTTTCGCATTTCTGGGTCCCTATTATTATGCTAAGTATTGCATTACATTGTTGTGAATGGTTGATATAAGATAATAAGTCGAATGTTTACTAAATAAACTGCGGTTTATCACTTACTATCACTTTCTCGGTTCTATTTATAGAATGATAAAGATATGTGTACACAAATCAATGATAGGATATTGTTATATAGAGTGAGTGAATGTGCACCACAACACAGAGTTAACGGATAATCATATTCTCCACTCTATATGCGGAATAAGTTTAGTTTATATATAGGTTAACTGTTTTATTTTTAGAATTTTAATCATATTAAATGCTAAAAATTTCTGACAATGATTTATCAGAATGGAAAAAATTACAGAAGTATATAACTGATTTATTCAGTTATTCATGAATCAGAAATGAGTGCGGAATAGATATTTTAATTACAGAAACGGCATTCATTTTGGCATAACAATAATGCTATCGGTACAAGAGTTTGCATTTAATACTTATCGCAGTTAACATTGAACAAAATTCAATTGCACACAAAGTATTTATTGTCACATTATCAATATCTTAAAAAATCACAATGTTTCCACTAGTTTTTTTTGTGGAAATGGGTTTACTATTGGCTATTTTCATGCTTACATCGTTAGGTGATAACCATTCTTAATCTATTAAAAATGAATTAATTTTATCCATATTTTACTTCATATATTCCCTTAATTGTGAATTTTTTAAACTTAATCAAATATTTAATTAAACATATTCAATGATTAATCAATCAATTTTTATTAATGGCAATCGG
The DNA here is from genome assembly GCA_034700185.1 of Phthiracarus laevigatus. NCBI lineage: Eukaryota > Metazoa > Arthropoda > Arachnida > Sarcoptiformes > Phthiracaridae > Phthiracarus > Phthiracarus laevigatus. The sequence goes on from JAQIXJ010000413.1 coordinate 30,573, forward strand.
AAAACTTATTTTTATTCTTCACCAACAATGAAAACAACAATTTAATCTAATTTTAGTGCCAAAAATATTTGACCCATCTATCCATTCGGCGCAACTAAAGTCTTATATAAACTTATTTATAACTTACGAGTTGATTCAAAACTTAGTTATATAACATTCTTTCATCCAATACAGTTCGATAGAGTAGAGTAAGGTTTTTGACAAAATTATCGATATAAGCTTTTAAAACATTCTTTTATATCATCTGCTATCCGCCAAAAAATTTTTGAAAGTTTTTTATTATTAAATCAAACTTTTTTATTAAATTTGCGAAAAGTTCAGTTTTTTTTCTAAACATATGAGCCCAACTGAAAAGTAGATGGAAATTGTTTGATAAACATTTTTCAAAATTTATTGACTAACGATAGTTAATTTAAGTTCATAATTGAACTCGGAATTCCTAATTAACACAAAAAAATAGTTTTATATGAAATGGGGTTTAAATTGCATTGAATACGCGATTTAAAAACACAAAAATTAAAATTGATCACAAACGTGACTGTATTAGAAGTATTCAAAAATTTGAGTTGTAAATGGTTCGGTTCGAATAAAATGGATAGAATTATCGATATCAAACATCGTATATCATTTTATGCCGCTTGTAATAAATTTTCACGATTTACTACATAATTTATATGTTTTAACTAAACTAGATTCATATTCAAAATAGTTTAATTAGATTTCTTCTCAATTAAAGACAATGGAATTTAGTCTAAAACATTTTATATAAAATTTCACGAAATTAGTTTAACGTTGAAGTTAGTTTTTTTTGTAAAATCGTTTGTGGTATTTGTGAATTCCTAATTGCTTTTAGTACAAAATCATTAACACATTCCTAAATGCAAAAAAAACAGTAATTTTTTATTATTACTTAATATATTTTCGAATCAAGGATCAAAGAATACACAGTAAACGATTATTTTTTATCTCACTTTGAAATGACAATTCTTATGGATTTGACAATGCCTGCCTGTCTGTTGGCAGTTTTCATTTAATAAGGGAATCGGCAAATTCTATCATGGGTTTAAAAACTAATGTATTTTAGCATTAGTACTGTATCTATGTTTTAACTACGAAAAAGAGAATTTATGAATGTTTCGTTCATGTATTTATTAGGAATTAGAAAATTTTATTTAGTTTTGCTATAGTTAAATAAAAAATGAATAAAACGACACAAGTCAATTGCCATAAATATCTTATTTTTTTTTTGTCAAATATAAAACTTATTGTATCGATTAATGATACAATTTTTAAAAATTCTAAGAATTTTTCTATGCGTTAGAGCTGGGCGCGGATGCGGATAAGAGCAGATGAGGATGCGAATGTTTCAAATTTTTAAGGATTTTGCGGATGCGGATTAGTGAAATTTTTTAAATTGCGGATTGAATGCGGAGCGGATAAGAACTTTTTTCTGTGGATAAACAGCGGGCCTGTGTGTTAAAAAATGAATAATCCGAAGTTATCAGCAAAATATTTTTTTCTATATTTTAAACAGGAAAAGACAAAATAAGTTATATATTATCATAGAAAAAATTTTATCCACTAATTATGAAAACTTTATTGCATCATTTTTGTTCAATAATTAAAACATTATCTCTATAAATGTTACCAAAAATCATATAACACAATATATTGGACAGAAAACTATTTATTCATTCATAAAAAGCTGTAATTATTAAACTTAATATTTGCGGATATCCGCGGATTATCCGCTGCGGATCGCGGATGATAATTATAATTTTGAGTGCGGATGCGGATCGGGTCGGATGGCCTTAAAAATTTGGCGGATGAGTTCGGTGCGGATAACACTAAGTTTAGATTTTTGCGGATGAATGCGGATAGCAATTTTCCGCATCCGCGCCCAGCTCTAAAAAGTATAAAGTAAATATGAACATCAAATTAGAAAAACTTGCTCAATTTAGTAGGCTTTAAACCTTTACGAGTTAGCTTTGGATTCAAGATTATATTTTAAATTTTAAAAGTTCAAAAGCACAAGTTCAAGTTTCTTTTATTAATCAAATCAACATCTGATTAAATCTGTTAAAAACAGAAATGACAATTAAAAGACAGACGGCAGCAAATCAAATATAAGATGGACTAATTTAAAAGAATATCAGCTAAATATGTGTTTGGTTTATTCTCAATTAAATTAATTGATAAAAATGTTTAAGATTTTAAGATTGGTTGTTAAGAATATTTCTTAATTTTTAACTTATGAGGATAACTAATGAGATTATTATTTACTATTCCATTGGTTAATTGAATGTTTATTTATTTGATATTGATTTTTTTATTCGGCTTATCAATGAATTTTTTTATTACTGAATATATATTTATCATATTTCTGTATAGTTATTATCTGTCAAATGATTGTAAAATTTATACGTGAATCGAAATACGTGTTAGTGGTTGAAAATACTGCACTACTGACTGAAAATTTCTATTACCGTTCCATTAAAGACAAACGCATTTTTTCAATTCATTACTGCCAGTTTTTGCATTTCCACTACGGTTCCACTATTAAATATTACTATCTTAAAAGACAATTCTATTTGGATCAAATTGCTTTTACTTACTAAGTTGTATGTTGAAATCAAATAAAACGCTCATAATTTATTGTTTTTAAACATTTAGTATCGAAAAAACAGGAATTTAAATTATAAAAAAGTTTGTTCTTCGATAAATAAATTACGCAAGTTTTCTTTTTAAAATTTTATCACTAACCACTTTGTTTGAAGGTCTAACATTAACTTTTAAATAACTTTGAAAAACTTAATCTGTTGTAGTTCATTGTTATATCTATAAAATACAATCGGTTGAAAGTCATAAAATAAATATTGCAACAATTATTAAAACCCAAATATCCTATGTTTAAAATATTATAAGTTTGATTCATAAGGTGATTGTAAAAAATTTCAAATTTCTTTATTTTATTTAATTCAAGAAATTTTTAGTTTATGTCTATTATTTAAATTTTATTTTAAGTGTGACGATCTATTCTCATGTGATCGTGAAAGTGTGTTTGTATAAAAAAATTTCCCCCTCATAAACTAATAATCAATTTTATTATTTTACTAGGTTTCAGTCCGTGCTTCATACGGGTTATTAATATTTATATAAATTGTGAATGTATAGAATTTCCATGAGTGGTTGCCCACCACCTCAAGTGACCCCTCATTTAACTCCGTTTTTTAGCAGTGTTGAGAGATATAGGTGCAGATTTTTGACCCCTCCTGATTAATGGATAGCCTGCCACCTCCAAACCCCATGATATGCAGTCCGCTCTTAAAGCTGAATCCGTTGACATAGGTGTTGAGGGGGTGGACGTTCCGTAGAGGTCTATATAATGCTAATGAAACAGTTTTTCCACCCCCATTTTTTCAGGGGGGGGATCCCACAACCGCGAAACCACCTGAAGTTCACTCCTCTCTTCAAACTGATTCCAATAATATATGTGTCGAGGGGATGGCAATACTGGAATGGATCTAATAATCCTATTTAAACAGTTTTTTCACCTCCATTTTTCAGGAGGGGTCCCATCACCTCGATCCCCCTGATATGCACTCCTCTCCAAGCTGAGGCCAAAGATATATGTGTTGAGGGGGTGGCTCCCTTAGGGGAGGCGCCAATAAAGGTCTTCTCAAACAGACAAACAAACAAACACACAAATTTTGTTATTTATATTCTGATAGTCTAAAAAATTTTGTAATATATTTTAAATATTTAACTTAATCCTAATACATTTTTTAATTCAACAGCAAAGTCGATAATAAGTTAGAAACAGAGACCACAAATATATTCATCAATCTATCAAGAAGTGGCTGGCTTCAAAACTAAAATTTCTCAAATAAGGACAATAATACAACTAAATATATGGCCTCTAGGGTTTACCAACACGTCAAGGTTCTGTTTAAATTTATCGTTGTTTGAGAATAATTTGGTTTTTTATTTTATGCAAATTAAAGACGTTTTGACGTCTCGATCCATGTGAATTTGAATAGTGTATATGTATCGAAACACTTGCAGATAATATAATCAATCTTAAAACTGCTATTAATCATTTGAGTTTTCTCAATGTCTTTTATTTAGATTCAAATCGACTTTTTTGTATTCTATTAGTTAGGGAAAAATCAGTTTGTCGAGTCATTGATACATCTACACGTCTTTATCAAACGTCATTATCACCAATTTGAATTTTGTAATGGGTGTAATCTTCAAAAAATATTAAAATTTTTAATACTTATTTAATAATACATTACGACCTAATTTTTTAGTTGTGGAACTTTGTGCCTAAAACTTGAGAGAGTTAAGCAAAACATAGCAATCAATTGTTCAGTTAAGACAAAATTATTATATTTAGCTATATATATAATCATAGTATTATTATTTAATTTTTATTTGCTGAATATTTTGGTAATTAAAGTTTTCTTGTAATTTAGATATTTTAAACTATCTAACTAGGAAAATCTAGGTTCATTTAATTTAATTTTTTTTGAATGAGAGTAATAAAATCTGTAATGTAAATATAAAATGTGTAAATTTTTCAATTTAATTTTTCACTCATTTTATTTTGCCCCGACTTTTGCGCTCACCATGAATTAAAATTTTATTTTTTATTCTATGCCGTTGCCTTGAAATAATGTTTACAGGAAAATAATGAACCGATAATTCGAAGCTTTAGCAGGTAATTTCTCGAATATAATTAATGAACTGGTCCTTGAAATTTGCAAAAATACTTTAATATTTTCCTGCGATCCCATACAATTACATCACACATAGGATTTAAGTAATAAACGTATCTGCTATTTAAACAAATTCAAATTATATAATAAGCAGTTTATGAATGTTGATTTAAATCTATTATACAATAAAATGAATTTCGTTTTAGTGATATTTGTTACTGTTTTATT
>JAQIXJ010000414.1:0-35496 GCA_034700185.1 Phthiracarus laevigatus
ACTTTTTATTAGTACACTTATTTTGTACACTTTTGCAGACTATTGACGCCTAATATGCATAAAAAAGGAAAAAAGCTAAAATCAGTTGTTGATAGACGATCTATGGTTTAATTATTTAAGCAAAACCTATTTTCAATCAACTCTTCGAACTGAATCCCATGTTATAATGGGTATAAAGTGTAGAAGCCATAGAGGATTTGCTTATAATTTGGTTTAAACTTTTTGAAAGGAGAGTTCCAATGCCTCGGAAAACATCTCATTCCATTCTAATAACTGAACTGATCCAATGATATAAGTGTTGAATGGGTGGTCACCGAAGGAAAAGGGAAGGCGCCTTATTTTGTAAACGAATTTCCGTTTATTTTTACTTTGTGCGTTTTCTTCAAACATGTTATAGGCACAAATCAACTTTTTATTTTTTCTGCCCCAAATTTGAAGGCCTGGGGCCTTAAGATGTCCCTGTTTTCTATAATAGAGCGTTTTAAACTCTGCTGGTAAGGGCCGAAAATTTGCATGAGATCGCAATGGATTATCCATGTCATTGCAGTTTATAAAGCGCTTATTGAACAAAAAACTGTAACTGTGTGGAAAATTACGCGCTTGATATCCCATATAATTTTCAGCGCTTTGCTATATAGCAAAAATAATTCATTGCATTAACAGTATTTATACATACAAATAACAACCTGTAATGTAACCAAACCATCGCTTAAATCTTCTTCTATTTGATCTGGCAAAGTGCTAAAAGCTATAATAATAAACGAATCATTGCTAGATTCCAAATCCATTTTGCTCTAAATTTTAGAAATAATTAATAAATTGTGCTTAAATTTTTTAACGTACTTACATTATTTTTTCATACGACACACATGTGATATATAAATTTATAGTCATAAATTATACAAAAAGTACGTCAAAAAAATCTAAACGCTATAATTACATTTTTTTTGTTTTTATAATAATTTTTGAATTCTGTATTTGTTAATCTTGGTTAATTCTGTGCTATTACACATAATAATTAAGAATCAGAAATAAAATTTTGGTTTCAGCAAAAAACTCCGTGAATTTTTGGTCATTCATTTAGCTGATACATATAAAAAAGAAAAATATTATGTTTTTTGTAATAATTTTTGAATTCTAGAGGCTGTATTTGTAAATCTTGGTTTATTCTGTGCTATTACACATATTAATCAAGAATCAGAAATAAAATTCTGATTTCAGCAAAAAATTACATGGATTTTTCGGTCATCCAGCTAAGGGGGTAAATATAAACAAGAAAAATATTATATTCTATTGACAGTTAAAGTTATTTTAAAATTAAATTTACGTTTTAATGAAAAACTGCTTACTTATAAATGGGAATGGAATGTAAATTTTTTTAAAAAAAATTATTGAACTCAAGAAGTTAAAACATAACTTTAGTTTTGTTTAATTTAAGAATTTTCGGGAGTTTTTAAACTCATTTTTAAAAAGAAAAGCCCAGACTGATAAAAGATTTAAAACTATAACCCGAGGCCAAAAAAACCCTATTTAGCGTCGACATTAGGGGTTCCGAAAAAACTTAGGATGCGTTATAAAATCTAATAACATAATGCATATTAGCAGATTATTCTAGACGGGTGTCCTAGTTAATAATATAAAAAATACTTTTTCGTGTCTTTGTCTGTCCGCAACAATATAATTCAGATTCACGTTCTATTAAAATACTTAAATAAGCTATTTGTACTGCATTTTCCTAACAATATCTAAAAATGTATTAAGTATTTTAAAACATTGTTGCATTGCGCGAGAAACTAAAGTGGAAAATAAAATATAACGGGCAAAGCATATATCAAAACATATAATAGAAAAATGTTATACGGATGGGTAATAGAATATTCAAATTAAATATATTTATTTTTATGAACGTAAGGATTAGTCTTAGTAGCATAGGGGTCGCAGATGGGCGTCCTAGTAGTAATTAACGATCACGTTTGACGTTATTGTTCAAAAAAAAGATTTTCATAACGAAATCAGGATTCGATCTCATAACCACTGGGTTTAAAAGTGCTGTTCATCAACAATGTTGAATGGTTGTTAAAAAAATATGTGTATTTGAATGTGATTTGGACAACGAAACAAATGATCCAATCAAACATCCCTTTGACCATTTCATATACTTTACGAAATATACATAGTAATTTACTATTTGCGGACTCATATGTGATTTATACATCGTAACAAGACACTATTTGTGGACTAATATATGATTTGGACATCGAAACAAAATTCTGATTGTTGTCACATGATCACAGTGTATATTGATTGGAAATAATTTGAAGCGGCAAATTTAAATTTCTAATTATTAAGACCTAATGTTTTGGAGGGAATTAATTAGGATCCTAATCAACCGAAATATGGATAAAGCCTGGAAATATATGAGGAGAAAGGACAATCAATCTGTTTGAAATGGACTGTTTTGTTATTTTCTAATTATATATGATAGCCAAATAGAGATGTCGTTTATGTGACCAATCGTAGACGAGTAGATGGGTATATAAGCCTTAACTTGAAAAGTAATAAATCACACTGATTTTGTGAGTGCTAGTCAACACTTGTCTCTTTTTTTTATAATTATTGTGACAATTATTTTAAGTGTTATTAAAGTGATAGTGTTAGTGCCAAACAAGGATTAAAGTGATAGTGTTAGTGCCAAACCAGGATTACCATTACATTGGAATTGTAAGTATATTTGTTATGATTGTATCTTTTACGCTAATATACTAAATGAGTTTTATTACACTATTTAAAAACACGTTTTTGAGAAGTGCTGAGCGCCAGACCACGCCAATGATATAGCGGACGACACTTAGGGGTTAACGGGTTCTTATGTGCAGAATGCTCGACTGAGTCTCGATCTCGAATAACGCTTACACCAGTAGTTTCAATTAAAACATCGATCACTAAATTAAATCTACAGTTCCTCTTACGGAACAAATCCTCTAACGGATAATCCTCTAATGGACTAATTAATCCTCTAACGGATTAAATTCTACGATTATTTAATCTAATACTTAAATAAGTAAATTGCAATTTAAAATGTAATTATATTTTTATTATCAAAACTGATGTTTACGCTCTGAGAGCTACATAACGACTGCTTATTAAATGTTAATTTTTAAATAAAGATTACAGAAAATTGACTGAATAAGTCATTGAAATATTAGTAACAAAATGATTATTAATAGTTTTTCATTACGAATTATTAAAAATACTTAAAGTTTTGAACTTTTCTTTACAATTTTTGCGTTTTGAGTTTTGCGTAAGAGTGAATAACGGCACGTTTCACTACTCCCGGGAAGTTTGAGAATTACGGTCTCAAACTTAAAAAAATGCCGTAATAAACGAAACGTATTAAATAATTAAAGATAGAAATAGAAAAATCAAAACTTTAAATAATAAATACATGTTATTCTTGAGTCGACAATTGAGGAGGCGGTTCATCGCTCGGGAATGTCTCAACACTTGAGACACTCTCGCCACTAAATGCAGACATCGGAGAGCTTTCTGACCCTTTTTCTGGAGTCGGTTGACGATCACCTGAGGTCGATGGCTGATCACTAATTTGTAGTCCAGTATCGGTTGGTTTAGGACTAGCTTTGACTTCGGGATCATATTTCGTTATTTTGCCAAAAATCATTTCGGAAAACGTATAATTATAAATGTCATAACTTTTCTTTACAATTTTTGGGAGTTTTGCGTAAGAGTGAATAACGGCACGTTTCATTTTAATGTTTACAAACATTATTATTTATTTACTTTTTTATACTACACATGAAAATTAGCGTATTTTTCATTTGTTATAAAATTTGATAGGCTACTTTTAAATATGTCAACATTGAGTTTTTTAACAACTCATATAGAGGGAACTTGTATTGACGACGTCATTGCAAAAATACGTCAGCAGCTCGAAAGCCAACCAAACGATTGCAATAATTTCATTGTGCCTCCAATATCTAGTTGTGTGACGACACCAATACATATCAATTTAACTGAGAAGTATGTGTTTACAAATTGTCTTTTAAAATTATATTGTAATATATATACTATATTTAGCATAATTATAAACAATGCAAACAGTTGATCGTTCGACCCCTAATGTCACGCCAATAGCCAGCACAAGGTACACGTTTAATCATAGTAAGAGCTATTTCACAGTTATTTAATCAAACATGTATAATATATTAGTTATCGTCGCGAAACGCCCATCACTAATAGCAGTCATCCATCACGTCATTCCACTACAGATGATACTTCTGAATCGACAGCTTGTGATGATAACCGAGAGAGCGCTAATGGTGTTGAAAATGAAATCTCAAGAGCAGTATTCACGTACTTTTGTCCATGTGACGCAACGTTTCAGGATGTGCGACGTAATGCACACATTTCTGGTATTCCGTTTCGCCCATTCATGCATGATTACTCAAATTATATCATGTATTCGAACGAAAAAAAAGTCAATGTCTCCACATTTTCCTTCTACATGACAATTAAAGGTAAAAACTATATAATTTTGTTTCCTATCATAATATTATGCTTATGTTATGTACAGGAAAGCAACATCAATCAAAGCTCAATATACGAGACGATGGACCAGCTGGTGATAAGGCTGTTTTTAATCACATATTACGCTATTTTAACGTCACATGGGTTGATGACGTAAACATCTGGGACATTGCAAAAACTAGTCAATGGCTTTTCCCACCAAATACCCACTACATTGGAAACGACCGATATTACAAGGGGAAAAGAAAAGCGTTGCTTCAGTGGCGCAACAAGGTGATTGGCCAATGAACAAAACAAAATACTGCTTTGAATGGCCATCAAAGCAGTATCATAAATACGACAAAAATATTACATCGCACCCCAACAAATTTTACAGGAAAAATAAGGGACGTAATTTAATTGACGAGTTTGACCATGTGGAGGGTTTGTCGAATGACGAAATTGAAGAAATAGGGTTGCAATGGACAACCATACACCAACCCAGTGGTTGAGTAATAACTAGCTTTTAAGCCCTTGCTTGGCATATGTTATTAATATTTAAATAATTTGTGATTGTTTTGTGTACTTTAATGAACCCATTTCTATTATTTACTTAATATTCACTTATATTTTGTATATATGATTTTGCGTTATTACGTGTAATAATGTTGCTGCAATAATAGTTTTTGTATACTTTCGCATGCGCACTTGTGTGCATATATTCTAAACGGTAATACAACGCAATAAATAAGAAGCTTAAATTGTTGCTATGGCATCAAACCGTCAAATGTTGTTGTATTATATAATAAGATATTTGAAATTTTTATTGTGTACATTTTTTAAATAAAATTTTTTAAAACAAAACCATGTTTTATCTACTCTATGGATTCGAACCCACATCGATACATTAATTTAAACGCGGCAAATTTAAAAATTCAATAATCAGGTGTATGTTTTTGGCGGCAATATATTTAGGATCATAATCACATAACAAATTTCAATTTGCCTGTAATTGCAGGGGGAAAAAGCACAAATTCAATTCACATTCATAAGAATTTAGAATAAAAATTTGTTAAAGCTCATTAAATATAGCAATGAATTTTATTGGTTGTTTTTATTAAACCAATCGCAACAGAGTTGTCCCTATATAAAGCCTGTTAGCATTTAAGAGATGTCATTCAGTCTCTAAACTTCGTTGTGTTTGTTTAAAAAACTTTTATTGTTTTAACGTTATTGAATTTAAGTTCTAATAAAAGTTTTGATTGAGTGAAATCCTGTGTGTGCCATTTAGCGGATTACTTTTTTATTAGAACTATGCAGTGTGAACGTGTGTGCCATACAAATAACAACAGAGCAATAAGGATTTTTCTCAGCGAAAAAACTGGTAATTTTTTTCATTTATTTGTAAACAAACAATATGCACGTTTTATGTGTTTATTTTTTATTATTATAATACATCCATTTAAAAACAATATATTCTACACGACGTATGTATTAACCGTTAATCAGACGTGTTTATTATCTGTATTTGTAATGATTGCATGTTTAGCTCTAATAAATAATATGATTTTTAAAAACACGTCTTCTTGTTTACAAACACTAGAAGGCTTTATTATTTATTTACTTTTTATACTTTACATAGTAATCAGTAATTTTATAATATGTTTACATCGTGTATAAATATATATTAGGTATAAACATGTGTTACACTCGTAAAAACAAGTTGATTGACGGAAAAACAATGGGTGCAGACGGACAGTACGTTCAGATTTTACTCCCGTTAGAGATTCTCGAGGAAAACGATAACGACGATGTGGAGGAGTTTTCGACCCGGAAGATGTCAACGCCATTGATAACCAACCATCATCCGAATCATCTGACATTTCGGAAATTTCATCGGATGAACATTATGATTGGAGTGATGACTCGGATATGGAAAGTTTGTGGGATTGGGATGAGGACTTCGCAGTGATGGCAGCACTAGCCGCTCCATTTTACGAAACAGTGGAAGTTTTAAATGGTGATCCATGTAAATATATATTTTAGAATTGTTTTATCTTACGAAAAAAAGCTTTAGTTTATTTTATTTATGTCAAAAATACTAATATTTATTTCTTTGCATGGTTTCGGAGAAGAGATCGACGCGTTTAAGTATAAATTATTTAATAAAAAACTGCCTTATATTTTTTATATCCTAGTTTTTGTTACGATTCCGATCGTAAAACTAATATTTCTACATTTGGAACGTTAAAAAAGTTTAATATGTGTGCATAAGTGGACGAAAAAAGCTAAGTTTTAATTAGTTTTATTGTATTTTATTCATTATACTAATAACTTTAATTTTTTAACAGATTTTTATTAAAATGACGTTTTTTATGGTGACTTATAAACTAATCGAACGAATTCTAATTATGGTTTAAATTTTAATTGTTGGCCGTCTTAATTCAAAACGTCTTAATTCAAAACTTATGATAATAAAAAACTTTTTATAAAGACACTCACTTTTCTACAAAGTGGACACTTATTGACCAAATTTGTTGCGCCTTTTATGCATAAATAGCAATATATATGATCGCATTTTAAAATAACGGGAAATACAGGCGAACATAAGCAAATCGAGCACTCCATTACACTATTATCCATTATTTATTTATTTATATTTAACTAAATTTAACGATTAAATTGGTAAAATTTTTGAAAACATTAAATACCAACAACAACAATAGATATTAGCCTTTTAAAAACACCACAGCAACTGCAGCTGCAATACACCTATAGTTACGTCACGACATATGAAATAGTATTGTGTACATAAGCTATTTTAAAACTATTAATATAATATATACTTTTTTAAACTTTATGAAACTATAATTTAATACAATTTCATTTTGTACACAATTTCTTTTACAAAAAAATAATAGCTATAATAACTATATCTGTTTGGATTAAATGAAAAAGTTTTACAAACTATTACAAACTTCAGTCTACTTTCAACTTTTAAAAGTTAAAGCCATGATTAAATTTTACCGATCATAGTATAAACCAATATCCATCTTTAACTTTTCTCTATTTAATTTACTTGTGATGAAATGCAACAAATATTTTTTTTGTGTGATAAATATTGTTTTATCACACATTTTTTTCGACATTGTTTATTTTACTAAAGATATTTTTAGTGATGTAACAAATTATCGTTTAATCAATATAATAGTTAATTTTAGTAAATTATAATGTTTCTAAAAAGTTTTAAAATGATTTAAAAACATTTTAAAGTTAGTTTAATTTTTCTTTCTAATTGTGTTATTTTTAATTAATAAGATTAAATTAGCTAGAATTATTATATTAGCCTCAAAAATATGTCGGGTACAATCCTTTTTTAATTTAATATATTTGTTAAACCGAATAAAAATGAAATGGGAAACTATTTGACACTACTTCGTACTTGTTTCTAACTATACAGTGCTATTACTACTCTATATGTTTGTAATATTGTTTCTTGTTTTAAATCATATTATACATCAATGCGTATTCATTTTATATGATAAATGGATTTAAATGAGATTCTGGATTTGTGCCGAGTGTGGCAAATGAGTGCACAAATACACAATAATCTAATATGTATATTTGGGGATAGATGTCAGTGAATGAGTATGATGTTATGGATGATTGGTTGATGTTATGGTAACATAATATGATGCATAAAATGGCTTCCAGTGTACGATCTGTTGGATTTCACTCTAAACTAAATACGTTAAACAATACATCCATCGAATCAATGCACGAAATATCGATTCAGGAGCAGTCAAATGCAAACTCCAATTCAAGACCAGCCACACTGACCATCGAATCGCCGTTCGGAACGCCTGTAGTGTCAGAGACGAGTGCACACGTGCTGTGTTCGGCCACATCGCCATCTAATCAAACCATGAAAGGTTCACCAATGGATGCCATCAAAGAGTGGTCGGTCACCACATATAAGTGCACCAAACAATTAGTTAACGAAAAGTTAGGCAAATGTCAGCGAACGGTTGATATGGAATTGGAGACTGAGATCGAGAGGTTGAGAGAGAATCAGCGAAAGTATGCGCTCATATTGAAGATGTCTCGCGATATGACCGCGCAGTACATCACTATTATTAGACAACAAAACGCTTTCTACGAATGTTTGAATGAGTTAGCAATGAGAGAGAGTAAGACTAATACCAGTATGAATGATGCCAGTGATGGCGATAATGGAGAGAACGGTAGCGGTAGTGGCAGTAATGGTGGTTCACTCAATTTAGGAAACGATTTTCGACAAAACGCCGAAATGATGCGAAGTGTGGCCAAAAACGGCGAAAAGTTAATAATGGCACTCAACTTTTTCAACTCAAATCTGGCGACTCTAGTGAACAAAACGATTGAAGACACGATTGTAACAATACGTCAGTACGAAATGGCGAGATTAGAGTTTGACGCCGAAAAGAACTCAACCAATAACCTGTTACTCTCGCAACAAACCGGCGTTAACGTCACCTCAGAGAAGTTGAACGGCGCTCGATGTAAGTACGAGAGACTGCGCGACGACGTTCACGTTAAGATGAAGTTTTTGGACGAGAATAAGGCAAAAGTGATGCATAAACAGTTGATTCTGTTTCATAACGCGTTTGCGGCGTTTGCTTCGGGAAATGCCAATGCACTCGACTCCACTCTTAAACAATTTAGTATTAAAGCGGTTCAGTCTTCGTGGCTCGAAAAATAATTATTAATTATGTTTTATTACGTTTTTGCAAATCTATTTAATGATAAATATATATAAATGATTTTTAATATTTATTAACAAACTTAAAGAAAATAATTATCAAAAGTATACGTTTTGTTTTTAGTAGGTATGAGAAATATATTTAAAAATTTAAAAATAATTTTTTTTAAAATAGGAAATCTTGAATTCGCAATCCATTCCAAATAATCTATAAATTAATATCTAGTCAATTAGTTTATATTGATATTTAATTTACAGTACGGTATATACTGTACTGTTATAACGTTATAAGCTTTTGTATACCTAAGTTGACTATTGTTCTGTTAATTTGATTCTCAAATTTACTACTTCCTAATAAATTCTAATAATATTTACAGTATGCTATGCTATGCTATGCTGCGATGCTTTTTAGATCATTTAAAATTGTACTTATTTACTGAATGTAATTCATTATTTTAATGTTTTTTAAAGATTAAAATGAAGTAAAAACAGTATTCTACGAAATTAAATTTGTTTTAAAAAATCTGAAATAAAATAGAGTAATTTATGAACTTTAATTTGCATCTCTGTATTCTCTATACTCCATGTGAAACAAATGATCGATATTGAGATCATCGAGATCTGAATAACATATACATTATAATGAGCACGTTTAGAACAATTGCAGTAATTTGAATAAATTAAATTTTGTATTGTGTTGAGTTAGGTTATATGTTAAACTTCTGTTTATTTTTTATTATTTTGAAAGTTTAATATTAAATGGATATTATTTTATGTTCTAAAAATTTATCTTAACTTTAAAATTGATACTTATTTCATAAAGATAGACATTAAAATTTTTGAAAAAAATAAATGGGTCATTGATACAGTGCGTCATCATATATAACAATACTATTACATACTTACTAAAAATAGTAATTTTACTTTGAATAAGTTTTTCGTTACCGCTAAATTTGAAAAACTTTTTTTTGTTAAATATTTTTAGAGCATTTAATGCTCAAATCATAGAGATTTATATAACATAAATTACAAATTAAATTACATAACGAGTCATATACTATCTATTAATAGATATGAAAACAAATTTTTAAATAATTAGTTAAGTAGTTTACATAAATCAATGTTATTTACATAGACTAGGCATCTCTATTTATTACTCAAAATCTCCACTTATGCAAATTTTCTATGACCACTTCTATACAGTACAGTATTTTGGTGTAAGTGCCTGTTTAAATCTATTTAAATGTCTCTTTATATTGTAATATTTTCTCGTTATACTCAAAACACTAGTAACAAAATGTTAACTTCTTTTATGCTAGACATACGCAATTACAAATAAATTTAAATTTCGAACAATGTATTAGGACTTAAAAAGGGTTAAATGTGTAACAACTTTGTTCCATCAGTGCCCCTATTATAATCGCTACCTTTTATAAAAATAATTTTTAATTTTAACTAAATTCAATTTCATTAAAAAGCATTTCTAAAACATTTCTAAAGCAACAAGTCATATGATTTAGAGTGAATATCAATTTAATGTACTGAATAATTTATACAAACGCTGCACAAAGTATTTTATTTGTCAAAAATTAGCAAATTTTTGATATAAAAAATTACATAAGCAATATTCTATTGAATATTTTATTGGTTTGATGTTAATTTATAATTGGTAAGTAAAACCCAGAAACACTATTTAATATAGCCTTAAGCGAAATCGTAGAGAGTAAGCATATTTTTTGCCGTCTGCTTCAAGCGTGTTGATAGTGAACGCAAGGACACTACACTGCGGTGGAAAAACGTTTTAAGAAAGATTTTTTTTTCTCTCTCTAAAGAATTAAATAAATCATTACTTACGTCAGTCATTTCGTTTTTTTTGTGGATTTGAAATAAGTTATAGAACGAACGCAATTCCTAAAACCAGTTTAGATCAGCAGTGAAAGTGGTCTAACGCTACAGCACTTCTGCAGAGACTTGCACTTATACTTACGTGTTAGAGTTACGTTGAATTGCGTTCAACAGTTGTGCGAACAGTGTGTACGAAATGCTGTTTTAAACTTTTTACAAACGAAAGTGTAATCTGCTTCAACTTTTTTAAGTGTTTTGTTAATATGCATATTACAGTTAAAGTTATTTACATGTTTGTAACATAGTTTTTGAAATCTATTGTTTTCCAAAAATAACCGTTCGATCATCGAATCAATCAAAATGACTCACGAGGCAGAAGTAGACGCCACTACAGAACCAAGTCCTGTGAAACTTTATTCGTACAGACGAGCTTACGATCGAAAGATGAGTATACCTCCGATTCACAAAACCGCTGTGGAAGTGCGTAGAGTCAAACTTTCGTACGGAAGGGCTAAAAACGCTAAAGTTATTTTAAACGAAATCGACATTAATGTACCCGAAGCTGCAATGTATGTCATATTTTTTATTATTTATTTCTTATACTATTTTATTTTATAATTCACGTTAAATATATTCATTTTGACGTAAAAAAATGTATAATTGTTGGTTAATATAGTATTGATATTGCGATTAAGCAACTCATCAAAACAACTAATATTAATTGAGGATACGGTAACTATTATTGTTAGAGTTTTGTTGGTTGCCAAACACTTCTGCTATGGTGTCCCATATTCATTGATAAGTTTTTCCCGACTCACCAGTATATTGAGGTTGTTGTTTGCCAGTGATGTGGTATTGCTGTTGTATTGCGCAACACAATTTTAAAGCGAATAATGCTTTTCTCGTATGACCTATACTAACATTTACTTTATTTTTGCGGATTAGTTTATTACTTTTTTGGTTTGCATTTCTAATTATAAAGTTATTAAATATAGCGAATTAACGCAATAAAAATCATAATTAAGTTTAGTTTTTCGATTATAAATTAGTAATTAATACTATGCTATACACTTTATGCTTATAAATTCCTGTCGCAAGAAATAGGAAATATTAGCTTAATTTGAACCAAAAATAAGTTTGCAAAAGAGAGCATGAAGTGATAGGCAATCGGTAGTACTGTAACAGTTGCAGTACTAACAAAGTTGTTTAATAACTCATTACAACAAGTAAATTATTGCTTATTGATAGTAATATTTAAATAATTTTAATAATTTTGTTTGGAAAAAATAAACCTATCTATTGTTTTTGCGCTAATGTCACGCTTCAGAGTTGGCATTACAGGCGAGAGTTATATTACAATCTAAACATTATTTTTGTTGTTAGATTTATTAAATTGTCTTCCTATACATTTTAAAAATATGTTGCTTAATCTAAATTCATTTTTAGCATTTCAATGCATGAAAAGTCAAATCCAATTATGCATAAAAATTAGATAAAAAATGTGTAGTTTAATGTTTGCCTCGAGAATTGTGTTTGAATCAAATATTTGTTTCTTTTCTACTATTATAGCCGATATTAATGAATATGCATTTTTAAATTTAGATTTTTTTACTCCATATCTGATTCATTCCTCGCTTAGTATTAAACATTAGTGTCTTAAATAAAAATAGCATTTTAAACTACTCGGCATTTTTGCGTAAACATAAATGAAACTAATAATTTTTAAGCTTATGTTCAGGGTGTCCCAGAGTGTGTCGTTCGGGGGTGGGGTGAGGTTGCTTTCCGACTTTTCAAAATTTTAGGGAAGGATCAAACTACTCGGATTTAAGCGACAATTTTTAAATATATACTTTTCAAAAACACATAAACAAGATCGATACGGTCATAATATCTGACATTGTAAAGTTAGTTTCAGTAATTCTATGGTCACTCGCTCTCTTCGTTTGCTCGCTTCCATTAGTTTATATTATTTTTCTTAACGTTGAATTTTTACTTATAATTTAAGATTTTTAAATAAAATAAGCCAAGAATTTTTTCTATTTTTATAATTTTGATAATTATAGTCTTTATAATTACATTAAAAATGGGATCTCCCGTTTAGATTTTTACCTATTTTTATCCGATTTTTATTATTTTGGTTCAAATTGTTACTATAAAAACGGAATATTCCGTTCAGATATTTAGCTAATTTTGACAATTTTTGACATTTATAAAACTGTTTTGACAATTCCCAATTTTAACCTTATTTTGGTCATTTTTGCCTTATTTTTTCCATTTTCACCTGTTTTTTGCCTCTTTTACCTGATTTTTGACCTATTTTGTGGCCTTTTATGACCCTTTTTTGCCTATTTTAGACAAAATATTTGGCCTAATTGACCTGAAAATCCCTTTTTAACATAAGAAATCGCTTAAAATCTCTTAATTAGAAAAAGAAATCGCTTAAAGTCCCTTTATTAATGTAAAGATCAAAATCCCTTAATTAACATAAGAGTGCGGACGGACGGACAGACAGACAGACAGACAGACAGACAGACGGACATTGTTAAATCCATATATCTGTCTAGAAAGTCAGATAAAAAATGGAATCTCCAATTCTGAATAGTTTTGTGGCTGTTTATGGCCCTTTCTATACATATTTTTACCCAATTTTTGCCGATTTGTAATCGAATTTTGGCACTATCGCCCCATTATTTGCCTATTTTTATCCGATTTGTAGCACAATTTTGGGATTTTTAACCCTACTGAAGCCAAACTTGGACCTATTTTTTTGACCTAAGCGACCCGAAAACCCTTTATTAATATAAGAAATTGGTAAAATCCCTTAATTAGAATAAGAAATTGCTTAAATTCCCTTTATTATAGTAAAGATCGAAATCCCTTAATTAACATAAGAATGCGTACGGACAGACAGAAGGACTGGCGGACGGACATAGTTAAATACAGATAAAACAAGAACGGCACATTCATAGAGAGCTCACTTTCTAATAGTCAAACTAAGCTAAAATTTAATTTAAAATCTCAAAATAAAATACGTGCAAATTTCAGTGGTCGAGCTAGTGCGGACACACAAAGGGATTGAAGAACAGTGTCAAAAGCTTAAGCTCGCCTTTTTTCAGAGAGCTAAAAATTTTCCCCCATAGAGTTGTCATTTTTAGGTAGGTGGTCAACATTTTTCGAATTCCTGGGGGTAACCCCCTCCAGCTCTCCCCTCTGGGACACCCTGCTATGTTCATTTTCTGGTGTAAATTAGGGTATACAGTATTTTGTTTCTATTTTAATGCCCAATTTTTAAAAATGATTTAAATTGACCTGCAAAAGTTTAAACACTTAGTATAAATAATTGAAAGGGTTTATTGTTAATCTATACGATTTTCTTAAATGATATCATACTAAAATGGTGTGTAAAATCCCAAATAAAGATGTTAAGGGCACTGTGACTGCATTATGAAATATTTTCTATCAAAAATCCCTTACAACTAACTCAAAATTAAACTCATAGACTACACTTTTGACGAATAACTGATGTACTAACTCATAAGCTTAGACTTTTATTTCAACGTTTTTATGCGTTTCAACGTTTGTATGTTAAATTATTTGTTAATTTATTTGTTTACAATGATAAATCAACGATATAATAATATTCGATTGATTTTCATGACACGCTACCAACTCTTAACCATATGCAGTTTCTTACTGTACATTATAAATGCTCATTTTATGGATTTTTATACCTTGAAATTTCGAGGATACGAAATGTTTTGATTTTAAAGTTTAGGAATATTAAATGTTCGATTAAATGCTTAACATTTCTTTTTGATTTTTAAACATTTTTGATGTTACCTACATAATACATAACATACAGCATTGCTAGTGTGCCAAAATTAATTTATGACTTAAATTCAGTAACTTTTTTGATTTTTCAGCGGAACAGACATTTAAACAATTATTAAAAACAAACAAAAAATTTTGTAAATGAAATTAATAAATTTTCTGTTTATATAATAATTATTCTGTTTATATCCAATTGTGATTAATGATGAGCTTGTTATTAAGATCAAGACAAACTAGGCAATAGTTTTTAAGCTTAAATCTCAAGCTAAATTGAGCTATGATTCTCATAACTAGTATATTATGTTTCACCTCATAAGTGCTTAAAATAAAGTTTTCACGAATATAAAAATATTTTCAAACTTTTCACAATTATAAAAATATTTTCAAACATTAAACTATTAATAATTTTAAGTTTGTGATTTAAACATTACATTATAGCTTATTTTGAGCAATATTGTTTTGAATTTGTGGGTTTAAATTAAAGTTTTTTTCATCAATGTTTTATCAAAGCAATGTTTCATTGTTAACAAGCTTAAGTCGTAAGCTTATTCTATCAATTTTAAAAGCTCGAAATCTAAGCCCAACTTGAAACTCGAAACTTAAGCTTGATCTTGGCAAACTCAAGCTCGACAAAACGAATTTATTCATTCATAGTTTTTGATATAAATTATGCAGTATTGTTCACTAATACAGTGTGATTGTACCATATTTTAAAGTAGACAATTAACAATAATCCATTCGAAAGTAAAGTGCAGTAAGATTTAATACTAATAGATACCCACTTCAAATAATTGCCGCAAATTAATAAGTTGTCCCTCCGATTTCACACTAAATCCACCCCGAATACATCTGCATACAATAGTACAAACAATAGTATAAAGGATTTACGCGCATAGCATTGTACGTGCTTCTCAAGTATATCTCTCTAGAATATCTTACAGCACTAACACATTTTAATATAGTATACTATAATTTTGCTAAAGTTATTTTTTAGGCAATAGTTTTAGATAATTTTGTTTTAATAAAAATAAACTCTACATTGATGAGTGAATGTCGTTTTGATTGCTATTTTATAAGTAGAGATGTTCATTACCGGTTACGATAAAAAATATAAATCGGCGGTCAAGACAGGTATTATCAACTTGACCGGTAAAAAATAAAGAATATCGGCGGTCATAATCGGTTATATAAAAAAATTCATTAAAATATGTTAGCAAATTTTATTTTGAATTATTTTATTTAATTGAATTTAAGTTTTAATCCAATTTTTACAGCGAAAAATAATTATTTTCAACTTTATTGTATTTTTAATCAATTAATGTTATCAAATTATCTTGAAATTATTGATACATTTTTCAGTTATTTTACAATTTTAAAGTTTAATCATAAACAAATAATTTAATTCTGATTTATAAATGACGCTTATGAGAAAAGCATGTTTTTAGAAGGAACTTTTAAGTCTGAATCAAATTATTCCGGCAATTATCGGTATTAAAAGCAATTTGACCGGTAAATATTTTTGAAAACGGCGGTCATAACCGGTCACCACCGGTATTATAACCGGTAATGAACATCACTATTTATAAGTTGTGGAAAATGTTGCTTAATGTACTTGTGACTATCATTTGTATTTGATCAAATAAAATCAAAAGTAATACCCAAAAAAAGGAGTTAGTATAGAATAATCATTGCAAATATATTAATCTTAATTAATTAATCTTAAAATAATATTAGGGATCTCTACACAATGTCTAATATTGGAAATCATTACTATTTTCTTTCGAATTTTTTTTTGTTAGTAAAAATATAAGATTAAAAAATCCTTTTAGAAAACTATAAGATCAATAAAAAAATTTCTGAAACCAAGTCAATTTTAAAGTTATTAATAATAAATTATTATAGTATTTATAGCAAGTGATTATTAATTATTAATAATAGATTTTTTTAATTAACCAGTAATATAAGCTAAAATTAAAGTTTTTATTTACCTTTAGCTGTGAAATTCAATGTTAGGTGTTAATTTAAAAAGTTTCATATTTACAACATTCATATTTCCTTTATCTATACTTAAAAAATTTCTTATAAATTTCGCATATAAAAATTTTCTTATTATTCACAATCTTGCAATGTAAATATTGATTTTTTAGGGATGAACAAAGTCAGATTCTCCACTAGAGTGTGCGATAATTAATATTTTAATGTGTGAGCTTAAGGGGAATAGGGGTGAAAATCTAAAAAATAAGCAGAGGTTCTGTCAATTTTCTCAATTTACAATCAAAAAAATTGTGTGGTTGTGTATATTGTTGCAGCAAAAAATTTAATTTATCAGATCTAACAATTCATTTTTATGCACTATTATGGCGGGCTAACTTAATTAAAATTTTAAGAAAATTGTTAAATACTAAAATTTTTACAACAATCCTGTCACAACGACAAAAAATGGGTTGAAAAATTACACAAAATTACCTAATCATACAATTTTCTTGGGTAGTACTGGTTAAAAATTAAATTTTTAAAAACTGCAGGATACTTTAGAATAATCATAATGTGATGTTACTTTTTAAATTTACTTATTTCTTTTGATACTTCTTAGTCATGATATCGATTGTTTGTTAAGTTATAGTATATTCAGAAAAATTGTCATATAAATAAAATTGATCATAAAAATTTACTCATAAAAAATACATGTTATGTATTTGTTTTCCACTTTAGAAAAATAAGCTATTTTTCAAATTAACAGTTATAATAATGTAAATAACAAAAAAAAACATTTTTTGAACATCTTTGCACTAAAGAATATATCCTGTATTGTTGACTAAATATAGGCATTTGTTAATTATCAACTTTCTAATGTTTTTGAATCTATAGTTTTTGAATATAAAAAAAATCTTACAATTGACATGTTATCAAAAATTACATCATTGGTATTAATAAATTCAATAATTATTTTAAATTCTAAATTTCGATTTTATTCTATTAAATTTTTTCTGACTAACGTCGTAAGCATTTCGAGCGAACCCTTCTTAAACTGTAAATTAACATTTAATGACTGATAAATAAATATATACATTTTCATCAGATTATTGCCTCGTTCTTATCACTCAATAAATTTTAGATGGCATTTAAAGTTTAAAAATTCTAGTTTTTATCAGATTTACAATCTATTACCATTTTCAGTTTGCAGAACATTTAGGTGTACCATTTTGTAAAACCTGACTTATTTTATAGTATTACCAGAGTCGTGACTTTTTCGGAACTAAAAGATCAAAATTTTGGTCGGAAATTCGGACAAAAAATTGACTTTTTCGGACACATTTTCAGAAATTTTCGGAAAATTCGGAAAAGTTTTTAGTGTAAATTAATAGATATACAAATATAATTGTTGTTTCGTAAACATAAGACAGTAAGAAAATTATCGAAGCAAACATATTGTATATTTAACGCACATTTGTTGGATTTTGAATTATATATCATTAATCTGATAAAATTTTTAGCAAAAACATATTTTTTCCTGGAGAAGCCTTGTAAAACTTTTCGAATTTGTACAACAATTTTTCACTTAATTCTATTTTTCGGAATAAATTCGGGAAATTTCGGAAATTTTTAAATACACCATAATTTCCTAGTTTTCGGAAATTTAAATTAGTTTAAACTTATTTGTAATAAGTTCTTTAATTCATATACTTGTAATTCCGAAAGTTTTAGTTGATAATAAAAAAGTAGGATTTCCGAAAAAGTTTCGACTCTGAGTATAACACATTATATTGTAAAAACGTACTCAGAAATACATAAAAACTACGTTATAATATAATCTGTTTTCTTCTGTCACCAATTTGCCATTCTTGAATCAAACATCCAATTAACTCCAATTTGTGTAAGTTTTATCGAGTTTGGAATTGTATTTTTCCATATAATATATACTATACTGTTTGTTAGCTCTCTTCCCTTTAATTAAAATTTAATTCTCTAAAAAACGAGGTTAAACTTGATATTGAAAATCTGTATCGTAATTTGGAAAAATTGCCTCCGTTTTTTATGTTTCATAATTAAAGTTTTCTTTCCTTTTGGAGAATATTCTAAAACTTTATAAAAAAGTCCATGTTTTCACTACCAATATCTGATAATTATCATGTAAACACATAATTATTATGTTTCTATGTAATAAAATCAATTTACGAAAATCCCCAAAGAAATCAAAGAAAATTCCCAATAAAAGTTCTAACACTAATCTTTAATAGACTAAGAAATAAATATATTTTGATATATGTTTTAATGTATTGTAAAATCCTCATAACTACTTACTCTTTAAAACATTCAATAGAAAAACTATTTCTTAATAATGTCTCCGAATATTTTTTTCCATTTTATAATAAATTAACTTTGTGTTTTCAATTTATCTTTCTATCTAAATCTGTTAGAACAGTGTGGCACTCATTGACAATAAGTTAATAAGGTGTCCTTTAATATGGAGCGTTAGAAAGCAATTTAGAGAGGAATTTTTGTTCGTTTTTCGGTATGATTGGAGATTGGGAACGTGAGATCTAATTCTTTCCTCAGTGAAACCTGATTTAAAATTGAGGGTTAACCGCATTTATCTTGATTCCTAAGAATTTGCCAACTGATTAAAATTCAGAGCTCTTCCAATAACCGCGTAAATTATCCACGTCTATAGTTCCAAATGCTGGTCAACGGGATTTATCTGGAATTGTAGTACTGAAGTTTAACTCAACTTCTTCTAAGCTTATACTTATTTTACCACACAAGTTTTCTAATGCAAAACGAATAGGAATTGCTCCAAATTTATAAACTAGACTAGAAATTAAGTTTTTCTAGTTACTATTTTAAACCCTTTATTTTAAAAACTTATGTAAATTTGAACTAAATACTCTATTTAATAAATCTCAATAATTTAAAAATCTCTATTGTTTAGGAAATAATTAAATTTTGCATAAGCCTATTATTTTAAAATAATTTGATTTTTTTGGAGTAATAAATTTTCTGATGTTTTAATATTTATAGAAAGCAAAATGCATTATAAAATTTAAAAATTGAATTTTTTATCTAATTTTGCAAATTTCAGATTTATGGATTTGACTATTTTGTCCGTCCGTCTGGCGAAAATTGAAAAAAATGAAAAAACTTTCCCTTTAATAACATAAAGAATTCAATAAAAATTTATTAAAATTTTTAAAAAAACTGAAAAAATTAAAAAAAACAAAAACTAGAACGAACATTATAAAATGCTCACTTTGATTCAAATATTTTTTAAGTGAATAATTTTAGTGAAATATAAATAATTGCATTCACTTTACGCCAAAATTACTTATTATATTGTTGCTTAATATTTTTAAAACCAAAAACAAGAACGAACATTATAATGCGCTCATTTGGTTCTTATATTTTATTAACTCAACCGATATGTATATTAATTATGGGAATAAGAAATGAAGAGAACTTGACTTTACGTCAAAATACTAATTCTATTGTTTCTAACATTTTTGTAATTTTATTTTTAAACAAACAAAACTTTTAATTAATATTGTTGCGCTAAATATTTTTATGTGTTTTAAAACATTGTTATAAATAGTACTTAAGAGTGTTTAGGATATTTTAATTCATTCTTTGTTCTGCTGTGGACGAGTTAACATCAAAACTGTTCTTATTGGCACAATTAGGCGCGTGTCATAATGTGTTTTAGTTTAATTAGTAAGATGCTTAAAACAAAAATTTACTGATATTTGCTCCAATATTAACCATTTTTGACCCAATTTAAGCCCTGTTTTGCCACTATTAAAACCAATTTTGAACCAAATTTGCTAAAAAGTCTACAGAACGATACACAGAGAAACATACAGACAGAAAAGATCTACATCCAGAGTCGCAGACAGAAATGTCAAATCCAATAGCTGACTTTTACAAAGTGAGCTAAAAATAAGTCAAAAAAATTGAAAAAGTATAATTAATAGGATTTTGCCTATTTCCTATATTAATAATGGTATTTTACCTATTCCTGTTGTTAATTAAAGGATTTTACCTTATTTCTAATATTAATTAAGGAATTTTAGCAGATAGGTTTCTTTTTCAGTAAAATATCAAATTGAATAGATCAGATTTTGAGCAAAATATTCTTTTTTTCATGACAAACCGTTTTATATAAAAATTGATTTTATATACAGAACTTAGGTATTTCATTAAATATCCTGTGAGCTTACGAACGAAGAAATTGAACGACCATATACTAAATTTAACATTGCAAAGCCAGATATTATGACCAAAGTTTGAATTTGAGTGTGGGAGAACAAAATTTTAAAAGTATTAATTTTAAAGTTAAATTTGAAGTTATATTAACACTTTCTTAATAATTTTAGTAACATCGTACGTCAGAACGTAAATTTTCGTTTATTACGTTTAAAGGAATAATTAAAATTTAAATTAATGTTTACCTGTTAATAAACTTTATCGCCCACTTTAATTTATTTTAAGTAATTTCAATTGTGTTAAAAATACCCATTATTTTCCAAAAGTAAAATCGTCATTATTTTCGTAACCGGATTTATCGGGTAATTCCCAATTTTTTTGTGAAGAATTTTCCTTAATTTTTAAATAAGTCTAATCTCAAAAATCGAAATTATTGTGACTATAAAGTTTTAAAATTTACTGTTAAACAACTATTTGTAAAGTAAAGGTATTGATTGACTTGTTTACGTTAGACAAACATTAGTTTCAATCCGTAAAAGCAATCACAAATAAAATAATAAAGAGAAAAAAGTTGTTGCTATTAATTAAATAATTGTAAAACGTTATCGCTTGATTACCTTACCAATAATTACTTGAATCAGCTAAATGTCTGTTAAGTCTAGCATATATTAATGCATACAAGGACAACTCGAATAATGATAAATTAGCTCATATGTGCGTATAAAAGGGATCCATTGGAGTGACATCCATGTCCGTTCTCTTCGCCCACTTTTGCACTTATCAATAGTCCAATAGCATAATAGTGTATTTTAATTCCCTAAAATATTTTTTATGTTAGATTTTTTAAGCAATTTTACATATTGAAAGTTTGAAATTAACTCTTAAGCGGTTTTACTTTATAAACAAGAATGAACAGTAGTAATGCGCTCACTTTGATACCATTTTTAATTTATATATGGTTAAATTCATAATTATAAACGGTGCACAAAATATATAAAAATCAAGCATGGATAACATACTGTTCCTTACTAATTCTAATTCCAAAAATTTTCATCAGTATAGATTTTTCAGATTATTTCCACACACAAACATATATAACCGGTATACAACATATATGAAAATCAGACATGGACAGGATATGCGTGACCACTAAGTTGGTCACCAAAAAATATTGAAAAATCAAAAAAAAAAATTGAAAAAATTTATAAGATCCAAAAAGGTCTACAGACAGAGTTACATTCATTGCAAATCCAATAGCTGACTTTTTCAAAGTGAGCTAAAAAAGACGTTAAAATTGTAAAGAAACTTTTCAAGTGATCGGAGTGAAGAGAAAGTTTTAAAACTTAATAAAATAAAAACAAAAAAAAATAAAATATTATAAGCAGTACTAATTTAATTGTCAATCACTAATTTAAATGGTTAAAACCAAACATACAAAAAATATAAGTTTTGCATTGTTAGAAAGTCTATTTATTATTCAATAGGGGTTTTGCTTGCAAATTCCAAGTAAACTATAACTAAAATATTATTAATAAAGGTTGTTCATACAATGTGAAATGTTTCGTGCAAAGTTTTTACACTTCAAAAATTTTTAAGATTCAATCCCGCGTATAAACTTAAACTAATGTACTGCAAAATTTTTGTGAGTAGTCTCGAGTTTTTGACCCACTCTAATTCACTAAAACCAAATCATTTAATAAAAATATAGTCTCAAGCGCAACGCAACTCTAAAATTTATAATGTCCATCATTTTATAGGATAACCTTGGCTAAATTAGCTTTACTTTTCTCATCGAAATTAACTTATAAAACTAATCATTTTTTTTATTTTTTTATTTGCAAATTACTAAATATACATGTTTAAGCAGTGTATTTTTAAAATATTGTTAAATACAATACGTTTCATATATATTTTGATTTAATAATTATAAGTTTAAAAATAAATTCTTTTTTAATTGATAGTCTTAATTTACATTAGCTTTTCTGACAGTAAAACGATCTTTAAGGTTATAATTGTAATTTGCATGAATAAGAATATACAGCATTATGTATATTTATTCCTCTCCCTTATAAATCACGACAGCTTTAAA
Source organism: Phthiracarus laevigatus (assembly GCA_034700185.1). Taxonomy (NCBI): domain Eukaryota; kingdom Metazoa; phylum Arthropoda; class Arachnida; order Sarcoptiformes; family Phthiracaridae; genus Phthiracarus; species Phthiracarus laevigatus. The sequence goes on from JAQIXJ010000414.1 coordinate 23,229, forward strand.
ATGAATTGCCAGCCGATTTTATTATAAATTTAAATTCAAAATGTTTTTATTTTGTGTTTATATAAAAATTATTTTGACGATCACTTCATCATATACAGGGAACTTTGCTAACGTAAAATTTCCATACAATAATTCTTTCTTTTATTTGTTTCAAATAATAATTACTCATTCAATTACAAAAAACGCTAGCTTCTTTTCTTACCATTCTTTTTTAATTTATATGACTAAAGATGCAAAAAAACTTAAGCTTAATAATACTTTAAACTTAAATTTTTGGACCACTAAATCAAAAATAATAAAATTAGTAAAAAAATATATTTTACTCTCATTACGAGATTTACAAAATGAGTAAAGTTAATTTATAAAATATATACTTTTTCTGGCGCAAATTAATGCTATCTTCCCCACTTTAGCTAGATATGAATAAAAACTTGCAAAACGAGAAAAATGTTTAAAAAATTTTTAGCACCGGGATTTATCAAAAATTTCCAAAAATAAACACTAAAAAAAGAAAATACGTTTATTAATGTTCATTAATATTTTCACGAAAGAGTTTTGAAAAAACGGGTGTATCGCGATATTTCACATTCGTCCAAAAATATGGCATTCTTATCTAAAATATTTATTTGAATAAATTTAGATATGGTTTGCTGGGTCCAAGTGGATGTGGCAAAACAACACTTTTACGGTGCATTGTTGGCCGCATAAAACCAGATCAGGGCTATGTGCGAATATTTGGTTTTCAACCTAATGAACCTGGCAGTCAAATTCCAGGTCCAGCTATAGGTTATATGCCACAAGTAATAATTTCAAAAGATTTATTTGCATTTGTTTAAATTGGATTAATTTAAAATTGATTAGGAAATAGCTGTTTACGATGATTTTACGATTGAAGAAACATTGTTATATTTTGGGAGACTATTTCGTCTCCAGCCTCACCATTTAAAAGAAAGAATCAATTTCTTATTAGCTTTTCTAGATCTTCCCAACAAAACACGACTCGTCCAAAATTTAAGGTAAGTTTTCAATGGTCTTGACACCAATGAAATCATTTTATAATTATTATTAACTTCTGTTGTGAAATGACATAACCTAAACTCAACATTAGATTGAATGCCCTCATTTCACAACAAGGAACTGTTCAAGCAATTAAGCCTTATCGCTTATCAAGACTTTCGTTTTCAATCAGTTATTAAGCGTTTATTTCTTATTCAGTATTATATTAGATTTAACTATTTTATATTTAGCTAAATTCTTTATTATTAAAATATGCACTCTATTGCAATAATAATTGCTATATATAAGTTATATTCTCAAATAATTCTTAATATTTCTCAATGATCGCTAAAAAATTAAATTTAATTCATAAAAGACTAACAAATTTCATTTTAATCTCATATAAGCTTAATCTATCAAAATTGTTTTAAGGCGATATTTTAATCACTTGCTATTTATTATTTTGCTCCGTACTTTTTAAACTAAGCAAATGTATTAAAACAAAAATTCCAGTTAACGTAATTAGATTCTAAAAATAAAATGTTAAATAATTTATTTATATTATGACTGTTAAGTGGTGGACAAAAAAGAAGAGTGTCATTAGCAGCTGCTTTAGTTCATTCGCCTCCTTTGCTAATACTAGACGAACCAACTGTAGGCGTAGATCCGTTACTAAGACAAAGGTGATTATTTAATAAAAACATCCAAATTAAATTTTATGATAATAAATCTATCGGACGATAACTAGCATTTGGCAGCATTTAGTAACGCTTACACAGACCGAACAAATAACCGTAATAATTACCACACATTATATTGAAGAAGCGCGTCAGGCAAATGTAGTTGGATTGATGAGGCACGGAAGACTACTCGCAGAGAATTCGCCCGAAGACTTAATGTCCCAATACAATATGGAATCGCTCGAAGATGTTTTCTTAAAGCTTTGTATAACTGATTCGTCTCTCAAAGCGGCATCGCTAGCAAATGCGACTTCATTAGTTCCATCAATCACTGTTAAGCCTAGTGTTAATATTCACCCATCACATCATCAAGCCTATCACAAAGCCGAAGCGAATGGCGATCTCAAAAATGCATTAAAAGTAACGTTTAATTTTAATCAAATTATTTTAATGGTAGCGGTTTTTTCTCAATAATATTTTATTTATTAGTTTCCGTCAGTTTTTTCGATATACACTGGAAGTAAAGAAACGAGTTATACTCTACCTCCAGAACCAAACCCTAAAATCACTATGGATTCTTCGACCGCTCATCTCTTTGAAAAAGATGGACTGTTTATGAATCCAGTATTATATGGCACAATGTCAAGAGGAGCCAAATACGACTCAAAAAAGTTAGGGTTTGGAGAGTATTGGTCGACTACAATGGCAGTCGCGTGGAAAAACTTTACTCGACTTCGCAGAAATATTCCGTAAGCAAATATTTAGAAATTAAATCTAGATGTTTTTTACAAAATGTTTTTTTTGCTGCATTAGTTTACTTCTATTTCAATTCGCTTTACCAGCGATTCAAGTAATACTATTTTGCATATGTATTGGCGCCGATCCGTTTAACATATCGGTGGCGATCGTTAACGAAGAGGACCCACCATTTTTGAGTAAAATATTTCTTGACAAAATCGATCCATATCTCGTGCATCAGGTTAGCGATTATTATAAGATATTTTTACTTGAAAGCTTGAAATGTTTTCTAAGGCAAACGTTTTAATCTAATTTCAGTACAATTATAGCTCATTTGACGATGCTATAGCTGCAGTGAAAAAGGGAGAAATGTGGGGTGTCCTACATATTACTGAACGCTTTTCACTTAATCTGCAGAGGAGGTAACGAAGTTACTATAAACAGAAAATAGACTTGTGTTTGTTAATTATCGATTTCCTTAATTCACTTCCTCTAGAATGATATTAGGAGAAGACGTCGATAACGCCACCATAGAAGGCAGTACTATACGAATATATCCCGATTTAACAAGTATGTTTCGATTGAACTTTTTATTTTAAAAAAAACAATTGCCCAACATTTTGCATTATTAGACCAACAAATATCTTTTACAATGGAAAGAGCATTTAGAGAAGCTTTTCAGGCATTTGCTAAGGACACACTAACTATATTGGGTAGAAATCCAGCACTCGCTGAACTACCGTTAGCTGTGAGTTCCATTATGTACTAATTATGTATTACGGTATATACTTAATATAATACGATACATAAAAACTTATACCATAAAAACTATACGATAGCTCGGGACACCAGTATATGGTGAGGCTGAACATCAGGGTTATCTTGAATATATGGCACCGGGAGTTGTTGTCAGCATTTGTTATATTATGGCTACAGGTCTCACTGCTTTGGCTTTTATCATAGAACGAAGAGGTAAGCAACGTATGCCTGTGTTTACAAGAGGTGTAACTTTTACTAAATAATTCATTGCATCTTGGAATTTGAATAAATAAATTTAAAAGGAAGCAAATAAGCAAATATGGAACAAATAATAAAACATTTATTCATTTCCTAATGTTAATTCTCGCTGTGTCTAAACTGTACTTTATTGAGCCATTAAAATTAATACAAAATCGGTTACAGTATATTAACTAATATAATTGTTTTTTATTCAAATTGCAGCAATTTTTTATTTTAATTACTTATAAAGTAAATTATGTGTGTGACAATAAACTATACGTACGTAAATATTCTATTTTCGTGTGGCTTTAATTTATGCAAATTGTGAATACTTTTAAACGTATCCGTAAATTCATAAATAAATTTCTCAATGAATTTTTTTTGTTCGCATTTTTGAATAAAAGTCGATCTGTCCAATTTTTTTCATGATTGCATTGCATATTGGGCTAAAACTTTAAGCATAATACACTTTTAGCTTTAGCTCTTAACCCTCAAGATAGGAGCGAGCCATCTCTGCGAGTATCGAGAAAGTCATTTTTAATTTATTACATACTGTAAACCTTAAAAAATAACCAATTTCATTAAATAAATTTAGTTTTAAACACAAATAAAAAATTAATATACGCTTATAGTTGAAATATTTATTTTTGTTGAGTATCAATATAATTGATAAAAAATAATTTGATTTAACTTTATATTAGCAATTTAGGCGTTCACCACAATTATTTTTAATTAAAAATATTAATGCTTTCTTTTTTCATTAATTTTTTTATCCAGTCTACTCCTTGTACAGCAAATTTATCTTAAACCTTAATTATAATTTTTTTGATAAATGAAAGCATGAACTTTCCAATTATTACAGAAGAATGAATTTAATGAATTAAAATAAATATTTTAAAACTGAACATCTTTTCGTTTACATGACCCAATTTTATGAGATGGCTAAAGTTTTATAGACAAATTTTGATTGTTTATTTTTAATAGTTAAATTTCATAAAAATAGCCGATAATATTGTAATATATAAAATTTTTATATTTATATCAAACTTGAATTTGCATAAAAAAATTTAGCCATAATTAGTTTAAAGTGTTTTGAATTAGATTATTGACAATTAAAGTCCTGCTGAAAATCTGTTTTTAGAATAGGAACGTATTTTAGAATTTAATTATTTTTACGGAGAGTGCCACTATTTTTAAGATATTAGCCAGATTGTATTTTTTAGAAAAATTATTGGTATATGAATTTGATCTTTTTATCTCTTAAAATTTAGATGGATTATTTGACCGAAGTCTTGTTGCTGGCGTGGAAATGCTGCAAATTTTGATCGCTCACGCGATGGTCCAAATATTTGTTATGATCATTCAAATAATATTGGTTCTATTTTTTACTTTTCTCGTGTTTGACATTCCAAGTCGAGGACCATTTATATCGGTGATATTGCTGCTATTATTACAAGGAGCAACTGGAATGGCTTTTGGTAAGCTTATAGTTTTCCTGTAATTATTATACTTATGTGATTCTAAAGATTTAACAATACAAAAGTATATAACGTTAAATAAGCAATTAAACAAATATTTTCCTTTGAAAAATAGTTTTCCCATTGTGCTTATTTTTAGTTGTCGAGCAAAAAACATTAATATAGAAGTATGCCACTAATCAGTTTTCCGCGGGATATTTCTAAAATATTTTAAATTCACGATAAAATAAAAAATGCAAGGTGATTGCTAATGCGTGTTTTCATTTTTAGCTCACTTTGTGTAGACAAACTCGAGCTTATGCATTTGACAATGTCCGTCCCTTCGCCTGTTTGTCCATGTGTCTTGCAAGCACCTTATAACTAATATCTTTACCTCATGCAAAGGTCTACAGTACAGTTTATATATATGAATGAGTCTTTCTTGTTTATCATTAAAAATATTTATGAGATAACTCCTACCCTCATTATTAGCTCACTTTTTACGAATCCGTCCAGCTCATACTTTTTCGTTTGTCCATCCATATTTTCGCAAAAGCAGCTCTTGCCGCCATCGGTTAATATAAGTACGAATGTAGTTTTTAACATATTTTTAAATTTTACCATCTCAGTGACGTACATTTAAATATAATTGGTAATCAAAAGCAATAAAATTTATAAACACACTTCCTATATATAATTCCCAAGGTTAGAGTAGAAGATTTAATATAATATTACATAACAATAAGCCTATTGGGATTAAATCATTAGTTTTATATTTTCAAGATTTATTTAATTTTTTAAATTTGAATTCGATTTAACAACTTAACCCTAATTTAACATTAAAGGATTGGTTGTGTCAGCCATGTGTCAACAAGAAAATACTGCTGTTATGATGATTCTTGGCACTTTTTACCCTAATTTAATTTTGAGCGGTGAGAACAAATATTTTTATATAAAATTAAAAACATATAAAGTACAAAACATTTAAGTGTTTTATGAGTTTGAAATCAATTTGAAAAAAATCAATGTTATAGGAATAATTTGGCCTTTGGAATCAATGCCATATTGGATTCGATGGTTTAGCTATATTCAACCGCAAACATTGCCTACAGAGACATTGAGGCATGTATTATCGCGCGGCTGGGGCTTTGAAGATACAGGCGTTTGGGTGGGCTTTGTAGTCACTTTCGGATGGCTCGTCCTATTCTTATTATCTGCTGCCGTCATTATCCGTATTAAAAAATGATAAACAGATTAATTATAGACATGCGAAGGTTTTTAGTAGCTGTAAAAAATGCACCGAATAATTAATAATAGGGTTAAAAGAACCAAAGAAATGTTATGGTTTGAATGCTCCCATTCATACTATGTTCCTCATGCTTAGCTTACTTATAATCATAAATACATTTTATTATAATCGGTTTGAGTTATTAAAAATAAATAATCAAAAATATAATAAATAATATGATGCTCATCAATTTATCTAATATTATGTAAAATAAATATACATATTGAGTTACTTTTATATAATTTATGTTTATTTAAACTTTTAGTTAAATATTTACAATAATGAAAAATATTAATTATTATTTTCAGAAACAAGTAAATATGGCGTACTCTTTTTTTAATAGAGACATATATTTGTAAATTTTAAATAATAGCAAATATGTATTAAATAAAATTTGGTTTAAACAAATTTTGAATCATTTAAGAGTATTCAAAGTTTTTTATCTGACTTTACAGAGACAGATATATGGATTTGACTATGTCGTCCGTTCGTCCGTCTCTCTGTCTGTCTGTCTGTCCATCCTCACTCTTATGTTAATTAAGGGATTTTGATCTTTATTTTAATAAAGGAATTTTACCAATTTTTTGTTGATTAAGGAATTTTAAACTATTTCTTATGTTAATAAAGGGATTTTTAGGTTAAAAAGGCCAATAAATAGGGTCAATAAAACCAAAAGTATGCTCAAAATTGGCAATAAAGGGGTCAAAATAGGGAAAAATTTAATCAAAATGGTCATAAAAAAGGTAAAAATTTTCTAAAATTCTGTCTAAAACAGTGTTGTTTTTTGTTTTCCAATTAGGGCGTATACTAGCATTAAAAGACTGAATGGGTTAACACCACATACATACAACTTCCTAGCCATATAAACGTTTTATTATATGTAATATTATTAGCAAATTTGGTAAAGATCGAATAAAAATAGCTAAAATTCTGAGAGGGAGATTCCGTTTTTATAGTTATATTTAGGATACCAACGGTCAAAACCAAGTAAAAATTCTTGTTGTTAGCTTCCGAAACTAACCCTAAAATTTGATTTTAAGAAAAATAAGATAAACTAAAGGTGACTGGGAGCCAACGAAGTGAGACCATATACCAACTGAAACTAACTGTACAAAGTCAGATATTATGACCGTATCGATCTTGTTTAGCTTTAAATTTGGGCGTTTAGAAAAAATGTTCAGAACATAACTACGGTACAAGTAATTTTAATCAACTATTTTATGAATAAAGCATAATGCGGCCAAAAATTGTTATGAAAATAATAAAAATATTAACTAAGTTTTAACAAGTTATACTATAAATTCTATTATAAAGACAGATTAAATAAAGATGTTTTTGAAAAAATACTTTCATATTTATGAACAAGTATTTTTTATCAACTATTACAGAAATCGTTTTAAATAAATGAATAGCATAACTGATTTCAAATAGATTTAAATTCCTCTAATATTTTTACTGAAAAAAAAACAATTAGGATTAATAAAACTAAGAATTTAATTGAGGTTTTTGAATATTATTTTTGATTTTTTTCGTAATGCTATCAACACATCCATTAAGTTGCAAAGCAATAAGATTTTGCATAATTTGTTTAATGTCCGTAACTTTAGACAAAAACCACACTTGATTTTTAATCGATGAAGTAAATGATGTGGTGTTGAGTTGAAAGAATACAAATCCAACCGAAAAATCCTTGGGATCGGTATAAACACACTGAATTGGTATGGGATCTGGCAATTCCTTACCACTAATATCTTCGCCATACAAGGATCTGGCGTAAGCGTTCGCATAGCCATAGCAATACATTATAGCTTTTCCAATATAATTCTCGTGCTCTTGAAAGCCTTCTAAATCGTTGTGCGAAACATAAATCGTATGTATACTATTGTTAGCAGGAATTTGAAAGCCATAATCAATTGGATATAAATTGTTGACAAGAAAACATGTGGGCCATTCCAACGGAGCGATCGATGGCAATTCCTTGTCTATTGTTATCAATGGCGATGTACTGAACAGTGGTAAACTATTACTTAATTTAACTGTTGATATGAAATCGGTTTGCAAATCAAAAACAACTAATCGATTGTCGCGTTCGAACGGAACCACGCAATACGGATACGATATCTTATATGTGTCCGCAAAACCATAATGTTCTCCAATAAATATCTCGCTTAAATCATATACGGTTCGCAACCAGTTATTTTCTTGTCGACATCGCGGGATTCCCCAAACTCGAGGAGGTTTTTGGTCTAAATAAGGAGCTTCTCTACCAACTGGTAATTTACTCATCAGTCCATCGCCGGTCAAACACCAGTGCAGTCGTTTTTCTGTCATATCTAAGAACTCGTCATCGATGCGTATATCATTCGGTTGTACAACAAGTTGTGGCAATTCGTCATATTTGTCGCAAACCGTATTCGTGAACACAAGCGATTGGTTAATCGGTTCCAAAAGAATTCTTCCGCGAAAAAATAAGAGCGCATCTCTGGTTCGGTAATCGGGATCATCGGGAGAACCTGTGGTGAAAAAAACACATTTGCCATACTATGGACACTTGATTATCGATTCAAACGCCATACCCTTAATAGGTCTTTGGCTGTGCGGCCACGGAAGTTGAAATGGTTGTGTGATGCGATCGTCTCTCTCTCGTTGCATACACTTTTTAATATAAGCATTTGGATCTTCAACCGTAACCCCAACGGGAATGGTTGATTCGTACTCTTCTAACTGTATTTTACTCTTTAACAACCATTGTAGTTTGTATCGTTTATTAGTCATATCTTTTCCAGGTTTTTTACCCCAACCCTTACCCCACCAATGCCTTCTTACGTGATTTAAAGCTAGTGTTAAACGCATTTTAATTCATCAAACCAAACAAACACAAACACATGCTAATTATAGTTGATTTTTTTCATCACTAGAGAACGCTAACCACTCCATCAAAACCAGGGTTTTTGTGACTATATTAAATAATTATATTTCATTGATGGTTATTGTAAATGATGATTAGTGTTAAAGATATTCTGTTATTTTTTTATTTTTTGGTATTTTAATAATTTACTTTTAGTATTTTATAAAAATTAAAATTTTCGAGCTTTTTATTTTTTGGTGCAAAAGCCAGTTATTTAAGTTAAAGCCTGAGTCTGTTAAAGCCCGTACCGTTGTCGTAAAACTTGTATAAAAATAGATTTCAAATGTTAATTTGGTAAAAACTTGATCGTAAAAATTTGTAAATAATTGTAGTAACATTAAATTGATTTACCGTTCCATCAAAAGTTGCATTCAAGTTTCCTTCTAAAACTTACCGCTTGTTCAAAAATCTACTTTTCTCAGAAGCTTTAACATATAAGCAAATTAAATTTTTTAAAAACTTATTTAAAGAAATTTATATAATTGTAAATAATTGTGTTCTTTCGACTAATTCAAAATTTTTAATATTTGTTATAAAAATTTTTAATAATTTAATATAAATTTAACTTAACAAGAACTTTAAATATATATTTTACGTCTAAATATTTAATGACTTTAGTCAACAATAATCAACAAATAAGCTTATGGTACAACGCTTAGGCTATAACATTATGATTAATTAGAATTGACAATAGTAAATGTAAAATAAGTTACAATATATTAGCTAAACTTAATTAAAGTTAGACAATGTCAATATCAGATTTATCATTATGGGATTTATTGTCAAAAGTATCCCTTAGTAATGTATATTTGACTTGATTTGGCTCATTGTCACGATTATCACTGTTAACTCTAGCATTAACAACAACAGGCACAGGATTTTGTGAATATAGGTATGTGGCGTACGATACAACAATAATTGCAATTATCGTGTAAATATCGATTGCATATCCAAATATGATAAAACAGAGCAATGCTGTGAATACCAATTCCAACGCAGACGCAAACGTTTTCAGAATTGAATTCAAATTCTTAAGAAAAATACTGGTAACGATTCCGCACAACGCGTTGTTTACCATCACCGCTAAAATCTTTGGATCAGTTATCAAATTAGTGTCATCAGCGGAAAGTTTGGCTAATTGTCCGGACATTAAAAGCGCAAACAAATTGCAAACAATCGAATCGATATACATAAACACATTCTGGATCATTATGTGTACTTTACTTCCAGCATCTTTAAGCAAATATTCGTTATAGACTCCGGCGAAACACGAACAAAATACTTGTAATAGTATTAGAAATAAATTAATGCTTATAAATGTGTGGGACGAGCTGTTGGTTGAGGCGAATCCACCCATTTGTTTGATAATGCATCCGCAAGTAAGCAGTATCAGTGATATCCATTGTGTGACACTTAATTTTCGTTTAAAAATGAGCTGATATATCACACCAGTGATGGCAACACGCAATTGTAAAAGTAGATAATAGGTGGTGGGATCGTACGAACCCAAGTTAACGAACGCCAAGTTGTTGTATACGCAATAGAGAAATGCGGGAACGAAATAAAGCAATAAAACTTTGTAATTGTTATATATATCCGGAATAAAGTTCGTTAATGGCTTGTCTTTTGTGTAAATAACGATTGAAATTAACAATTTGAGGCATTCGGTGAGAAGAACAACAGCAACTGTGCTGTAATTATAACTGTTGTCATTTGTTTTTGTGGCCGTCACTAATATTCCTGTTAATTGCGATAAAATACAAATATATTAACAATTTATTGCAAATATATCTTATATAAGAATATATATTGCTTATAGATATATATGAAGTATTATTAAAAATAGAGTTTGAAGTAGAACATCAAAAATTATAAAATTTATTATAGTTTTATTTATGTATAAGTAGATAAAAGATATTATAAAAGTTAACGGGACTCTCGTGTCACCACTCAATTCTTTTATAGACCAGGCCCATAATCAGACTCTTAAAATAAAAGGATAGAATCCAGGACCAAATATTTTAATTAAAATCAAGATCTGGATTCAGACTCATGATACTTAAATTCTACCTCTTAAATATAATTCGGAGATGATCTAAGTTTTTTAATTTAAAAGTAATATAAAAACATAATTATATATATAAGTGCAGAGGCCTGAGTACACGTTTAGGTTTCTCAAAATCAATCAAATACGTATATATACTATTATTTTTTTAATGATATTTGCAGTGTTAATTTATGATATTTTTTGAAGACAATTTTGATGATTCTCAACCTGACTTGAGGATTTGCAAAAAATTTCTATCCGTTCATGAGTCTACGGAGTATATTTTATGCGTCATTGAATTTTCACGATTTTTTTGTATATTTTAAGAGAAATTAATTTTCGGGTTTCGGTCTAATAAAAAAATTTTGTTTTTAATTCTAGCATGAATAAATCAATATTTGGTAATAAAATGTTGTTATGCTTGAGTTGTGAAGAGCTTTCGAATAAATTGTCGATATATTAATTAGTTGTGTAAATTCATTCAATAAAAGTCAAAGTGATCCGTTAACTGAGTCATACTTGTTTTAACTCAAACGCACAACTTGTACAAAATCATTAAAGTAACAATATTTTCTCTGTGACATATTTTATCATTTCCCAGTTGAAAACAAGGACAATACTTATTTGAATAAATGACTAAAAATTTTTCTTAGACAGAATCGTAGATTAAAATTTAAAAACTTATTAATTTGGTTTGTAGTTACCGTAGAACCATGTTTGTAAGTTAACATAAGAAATTCTATACTACTTTTAACTTTTCTGGTTTTAATAAGGTTTGGATTGATTGCAGAAAATAGTGTCGAATTAAATCGAACATTTATCAAAAATATAGGTAGCTAACTGGTCTCATGGTTTAATAAATTCAAGCCAACAGAATTCTAATCAAGATTTCGTCCAAGTACTTGTGTTAGAAAAAAATATCCACACACTAAAGCTTTAAATATATAATTAGAATAAATATTGGGTGTATATATACTTTAAGCGGCAAAAATTGCCACTTAATAAGCAGTTTTTGGTCAGGTTTTGGATTTATAGTAAAAAATGTTCAGAGCTTGGAATCTTAAGAAATTCGTTGAAGCATAAATAAGGAACAATGTGTGCGAAATAAATTTACGAAATTTATAGTATAATGAATTGGAAATGATATATGAAATT